>JAPYZA010003736.1:0-14573 GCA_030522685.1 Eupelmus azureus | reverse complement strand
GGTGTTCGAAATTAATAATGTAATTTTAAGATAGTTTTTCATACATTTAATAACAGAAAGTTCAATTCGGCACAAGATTCGAAAAATTTGTAATTAAATATTAAAGAGGCCTTGGATAAGTATTCGTTCATTATTAATCATAAAATATCCTGTGAAATTCGATTTTATACGCTCTAATTCTTCTATGATTCTCTACAATGATACAAAATATGTACCGAATACAATAATAACTTAATTACTTGACAGAGAAAGCTTTTCAATCGTCTAATAATAATTTCCAGCAATGTTTTATCTCATTACGACTAATTGAGTTTCCTCTACGTTTTCAAGCAAAAACGATCCCTTAATTAAGCACACTTAGTATAGAAGAGATTCAACAATTACTTTACAGCATAATAAAGCAAAGACGACATTTTATCACTGCAGAAACAATAAAGGATCAGAGAACCGCAACAATGACACACTTCCAATCGTTAACACCGCTAAAAAGAAAGTAGATAGAACTTCATTACCTAGCCCACTCGCAAAACAAACTTCGAGGCGCAAAAACGTTAAAAGTACGTTGTGCGCAAACTTTGTATGATGCACACAAGAGCAACAGTCGAGGTGCATTAGCATATGGATTAAAGTTCACCGCCGCTAAAACTAAGTCTCGAGCTCTAACACGCGCGCGTTAACAGGGTTTTAGGTCAAGCACACACTTCCTTAGTCGTCGCACACGAGAAAAAAATGGCTGAATAACCGCTCTAAATTTAGCATTCGGATTTTTTTACGAACGAGCGGCACAGCGCACGGCAAACGATATAATTCAACTTGTCTCTACTCTATTTAACGCATGCTTCGGAAGTTTTTTCAGTTTTTTTTTCTTTTTTTGCAGAACCGCGCGAAAATTACGCATTTGCGGCACGAGCCCGGTGAATGACGGAAAATCATTACGTGACTGAAATATCGCGCCTCCGAATGTTTATAAATAGATTTTCGCCTCTGTTGACTTGCGTTTATTATTCAGCGCACTGTTGGTGCGGAGTAATTAAGTAATAACTCTAGGTGCGACCTCTCTTTCAAAGCCATTATAATTTCATTCCAGCTTGTTCGCACTGTTCCTTAAAATTACGGCGATAACGGTTCTTCGTTAGCGTCGTTGGTGTAAATGAAATTTACACGTCTCGGAAAGTTAATATTCTTAATTATGTAATCTCGATGTCTTGAAATTCTTCGAAATGTCACATTGCGTAGTCATATTTATTATTCCAATTTAAAAAAAATTCTTTTACAATCAATTGATTTTTATGAAGCCTGTAATTTGAGAAACCTGATTACAGAATTATTAATTTAACTACAGTTTAATGTAAAAAATTGTAAAACAGAAACTCCCTTTAAGTTGAATAGTAGATTGCACACTTTTTGCGCGACTATATCATATTTTATTCAATATAATTAAGGAATGCAGTTGCGCATTTGATCTCACTATGTGATGTTTCAATACCCAAGCGGTGGCCGATCAAAATAAAAAACTCCAACGCAAATATTTTTACACCTCGCGCATTTTTATGGAAAACGGCAGCTCTGATAACTTTATATATTCCATAGCGTGAACTCACTAGTTGCGTAGCTGTTTAATGTTAATCGCGTGAAACAGACGACAAGGTTTTTCCTTCTTTTTTTTTATTAAGCTTCTAAAACGTCATGGCCTGCTGCACTGTATCTTGTAAAATTATGATGAGTACGGTGGAATTTTTCTTTTTGCAGAGAAAGTTTTATGGTCGGGTGTATAATTATATACGCACTGAAAACAAACGCGATGCTTATAATTCACGCGTCTAAGTAAATTCGAGAAAAAGGATACATGCAACTAGGTAACACGTGCCGCAAACTGCTTACTCTAAGGAGTTCAAAATGTTTTGTTAGTTTTTTTTTTTTATTAATAATTAGTTATCATATAAGAATATCTTTTATTACTGAAAAGATTTTAAGCTTTAATTAATCTAAGGTCGATTTTAATTTTACCGGCTATATAGTTTTCGAAATTAAGTGCTATTAGAAATATTTACTATCAACCTACCGTCGTATACTCACAGCATTATTACAAACCGACAATCCAGTAACAAGCAATAAGGAAATTCTCAAATCCTTCAAAATTAAACGTTCACTTATTTACCTCGACACCTGGAACATCCAAATAAAACTTTTCCTGTTTATGCATTCAAGCCTCACTCTCGCGGGTGACTCACTTGCGGGGGCAGAGAGAAAAAAAAGTCGCTCGAAAATTCCCAACTTCCTTCGCAAAAGCTTGCGTCACAATATTGATACCAATCCGCTTTTCTCGTGTTTCAGGAAAGTTAGCTATGAGATTGAGCGTCGCCGTGACCGTGGGCTGCCTGCTCGGCGTCGCCCTTGGCAAGAGAGACGGTGCGCCAAATACCACCTGCTTCGACCTGATGCCACGTCATCACAAGGAGCCCCAGACCTCGAACCCACCCTACCAGCTGCTGCCGTCTAAGGGCCAGGGCAGGATTCGTCTGATCATGGGTAGCCCGGAAGGTGATGGTTATGATGGATTTTTGGTTCTGGCGAGGGATGTAGATACCGGGGAAATTATTGGAGAGTTCAATAATTTGCCGGATAGTTCGGCGAAGCATCTGGAGTGCTCGCCTGGACTCAAGGTGAGGATCGCAGATTTTTTTGGTTTATAAGATGTGGTTTGGCTAGGACTTTTTCGTTTGTATTGATTTTAATCAGTTAAGGTTTAAATGGCATGAATTATAGACTTTTTTCAGCATTTTTGAAAATAAAGATAATGATCATGGTTTTTATTCTAACTTGATATCATATAAATCTTTTATTGGTATTCCAGAATCAAAATCTATTTTTTATTTAAGGGACTTTATCATAAGTTACTATTACTTTATACTTAGAAAGAATTCATGTTTGAAAGGATTATTTACCACCTAATAAGTTTCCTTTGAATTTGCAGTTTTCTTTTTCGTGAATTAAGTATACCTTTCTGAGAAATGCACTTTTTGAATACATAAAAGATTCTTTTCAATGAATAAATTAATGAAGTCATTTCAAATTAAAAAATATGCACGCATTTGAAAATCTTTAATAAATATTCTCTAAATAAAGTTTATTTATTAATGAAATTTTTATTTGTAACTTAAAACGTCAAAAAATATTGAAAACGCTAAAGAAAAAGAATTTATCTAGTTTTATCGAATTTTCGCAGATTTTCCGACGTAACATTTAAAATATTAAAATTTTAGGGATCGCTATTTGCATTTTGTGTGCACTGCGAACGTGACAGTAAAACTTGGAATTTGGAAAAAATGCATTTTCATACGATCACTTTCATATGAGAAATCTCCCGAAAAATTCTGGACGATGTTAAAAAAGTTATGGAATATAAAGTTTTCTCAATGTATTTTGACCTCCTGAACACGAATATTGAGGGTACTTTTGATAAAAAGTTAACCGAGAATTGCTATTAAAATTTTTAATCATAAAATAAAATCTGGAATTTATTTTATTCGAAGAAAATAGTTTCATTCTTTTTGAACAATTTCGAAACAAAGATATTCTATAAGTTTTCTCCGTTTAATTTACAGTTTCTGAAAAATTCATTAATTTTTACATTTTTTTTCTTTTGATATTTTATAATACATATAATAAATTTTTCATCTTCATAAAGCTTAAAATACTTTGTAAATTTTATCCTTTTAGGTAGAAAAAATATTTATAAACATTTTAGAATGGCTAAAGCCACATGTAAGCTTTAACCCACAGTATTTTCACTATGTACTTACAGATAAACGAAACTATTTAAAATTAGGCGTTAATTCTGCTTAACCTTCAGATGACGAGAAAGCCATAATAATGGCTTTCCTATCTTTGAAAGATTTATGTTAATGTTATCTCTAACCTACTACGGTTTTATTAGTTGAATAGTTAACCAGTGTCAGCATTTTTTAATTTTTTATCTTAAGTATTATGTCAATAATTTGTGTTCATCCTTAGACCTCAATCAATTACGAAAATTCGTATAGCAAAACTGAACTATATAGAGTAAGCGAAAAATTTCAAAAGTCCACGTTTAATAATTTTTGTGTATTTTGATAATTTCAGAACGCCGTTACCCACGTGAGTCCGGTTAAAAAACACAATCTCGAGTTTGACTGGGAGGCTCCGCCGGATTACGAAGGAACAATTATATTCAAGTAAATATAATTTTATATAACTTTTACCAGATTTATTTCTTATAATAAGTGATCATCGTCGAATGAGAAAATCATATTATAAATAAATAAATTTCGAGCACAAATAAGTTTTTTTTTTAAATTATTTTTCAGTTACCAACAGTTTTGCTTAGTAAACAAGCTCCAGCGTAGAGAGTCGAGGCTTACATTGCTAATTTAAACAGGTTTTCTCTTTTGGCACTATCGCTTGAGCGCCTTTCTTCGACCCGAAAAAAGTTCGAGTATCGGCGTCAAAATGCACATGAGAAGTTTTCACTTTTCCGCTACCTATTTACATGTAAAACTGTACTATCTAGAGAAGTTTCAAATGTTCTTCAGAAGTATTTTTCGAATTGTAACGACCTTTTACATTGTATTTGCTTGTTTTCATTTATGGATAGATTTAACGTGAATAGTTGATTCAAGAAACTTTTTAAAGTATTTAATAAAACAAATAGCTACATCTTGAAAACTGTTAATTTTCAAACTTACTAAGTGTTATGATTAGTTAATTTTTAGTTCTTGATTTTGATTTCTTATGATTATATGATTTATTTTTATAATCTATAAATTAAGTTTTAGGAAGTTAAGTCGCCAATAAATTAGCAATAGTTTTTCTGAAAAAAAGGAATAATTCTTGAAAATGGCAGTATTCAAATTTTTAAAGAATTGTTTAACAGATTATACTTAAATGTTTAGTAAGTCTTCAATTACAACCGTAAAATAGTCACCCGGCATTTACTATTGCAGAAACATTACTTCATTATCACTTACCCAGCAGTTACTAATTAAAGAACCACAAGCATAAGTAATCTTCCAAAAATAAAAAAAAACTATAACATTTTCTTCAGCCACAAATCTCAATCATCAAGCAATCATTACCGTCTCTCCTCACAGCTCACTCTCGCAACTCACCCCAACCCTCCCTCCCTCGCAAAATCCTCGAGAGTACATTCTCTCAATCCCCGCGCAGCCACTCCAATCCAACTCACTCCAAACGCGCGCAAGCTCATTCAGCCCACTTACCGCCTATACACATATTTTTCAGCTCGACGATCTGCAAGAGCTGGGACGTCTTCTGGGTGGGCGTGGAGTCGCCCCGCATCACGGTTGTGAAGCGCTCCATCGACATACACTCCTCACCCCCGACTATTACGTTCCCCCGCGTAACCACTCCGCCGTACTACAGCCCGACCCCCGAGAACCTGGTGAGTATACATACACATACAGCGCGGGGGCAAAGCTTTAGCGCCGCGTAATTAAGTGAGTGCGCGCGCGCGCTTTTTTTCCGCCTCACCCGCGGCGCGCGCGCGCGCGCTTCTCGACGATGGGCTTACATGCCGCGGCAGGCGCGCGCGCGCGTGTTAAACTATTTTAATTGCATCGGCGGAGCGCGCCGCTTAATTTACGGACTCGCCGACGCTAATGCGCGGAATTCGTTTGGGGGTAGCTCGAGGGTATAAACGCCAGACGATTTGTGAGTTTTTAATTGAAAGCTGGAGTGCGGCAATAGGCGAGTGGGTGGGACAGTCGCGCGTTAAGATTGGGCGTCGTTGCTGATTTGGCAATTTTTTTTAGCGATTGAAAAATCAGGGGGGTAATGGATTGACTTACGATTCAAAGAGTAGTAATTTAGTTTTGTAATTTATTTTAAAAATTTTACGCACATTTTTAATTTTGAATCATTCATAAAAACTGAAAATGTATGTGGAACTCGTTTATTTCTTGACCACATACAATAAAGCCAGAATAAAGCGCCCGTACTCTCGTAACTTAGAAAAAAAAAACAATTATTGTGCACCGAAAATCCACTTGCAACATTGAAATGCAAACCCAAAAAATCCACACAATCGAGCCCGAAATTTCGAAAAAAAACAACACGCGGGTGTCAAACCGTTTCGCAGTTACAGCGCCGACTGTTTTTCCAGTCGACCAAAGCCCACCTGCACTCCTCTTCTCTCTATCTCCCTCTATCTCTCTGCGTAGCAAACCCTTTTGAAATGCAAACTACGAGCAGTGCGTTAATTGTACGATGAATCATCGATCGCGCCCGGCTCCCCGAATTACGCGGAATATTTGACAAACGCATATCGCGCGCCCGGAAATTGTAATTCCGCTGTGCGCGCTTTGTCTTCGTGGCCGCGCGGCCACAACAAGCGTGCCAGTCCGTTTTTGCGGGATCCGCAAATCGAGTGCGTTATTAATGGGCCGGATTTTTTCGAAATGCGCTTTTACAGCAGGGATTTTTCGGGCTTGGCCGCCTCGTGCCTTGATTTTATTGGGTGCGATCTGTAAGCTGGAAAAAGTGGCTGGTTTATGAAAGCTGTAATAAAGCGGTGGCAATTTTATATCTTTAGAATTATCATTTTTGATCGTTGCTTTGGTTATTTCGTTTGTGGAAAGCAGTATATTTATATGAATGAAAAACATATTTTAATACCTGCTCGATTGACGTCGATGGATTTCACAATAGCTATTTAATAATTCAAATAAACGTCAGCCATTTCACCTTGATCTAATTCCAGCGAGCAAGCGCTGAATAAGCAGATAATTAATAGAAAGTAAATCACGTGGCGTCGTCCTCGCGGACTCTACTATCCACTCGTTAAAAAGAAAAAGAAACGCGAAATACCTAGCGAATCAATTAAGAGAGACAAGCCGGGGCGCGCTCCTTAATCGCTTCCCTCGGCTATCTCTCTAAAACCTCCATTAAATTATCAGGATTTAATTCCGAAGCCCTGCGGGGGTGTGTGCCCTCCAATAATTTTCTCGTTAAACCGAACAACGCGGGCAGAAACTATTTTCGCCGCTACACCTCGTCGCGCGCTCGCGCCGCGCAAGACGAAAATCAATCGTCGCGTGAAACAAAGGAAATAAATACAGGCGGCGGGGAGAGAGAAAGAGCGAGAGCGCGCGGCCGCCTTTCATCCGACGTATTTTCAACGGCGGATTATCGCGACGACGCTTCCGTTTTTCTGCGTAGCCCGCCGAGAGACTCGGATGGGCTGGAAAGAGGGTGAAAGGGAGACGAGCTTTGCGAATCATTAGGTTTGGAGTGGTTTTGCAGTCGGAAGCGACAAAGGATCGCGAAATATGAAATGAACGGAGGGCTTTGAAGCAGGGAGCGTCTGTCTTATTGTAAAACGGAAGCGTGGCCGTCGAATTGAGATTAAAGATAAATAGTATTTTGTTTAGTCTTTACGTAGTTACAAGACAGGGCGGAAAAATGAATAATTTAAATGTGAAAAATATACAATTTCCTACTGCTAATCATTATATATTTATAAAAAGTGTATAAATATTCAATACGTGTAAAGACGCGGCAATTACGACCGACGTAGCTTTATTGCCACCAGTAACATTTAACCAGCCTACCTTATTATCCATAAAACATTCAATCGCACAAAATACATTGAATTCCGCATCTCCCATAAATTTTTCGCCAACCAATAACCCTTCCCAGTTATAAATTAAAAAAAAACAACCCAGCCACCTGGGCTAGGATTTACACGCGATCCGGACCGTTAACCCAGCCCGGCATTATCTCCACAATTCCCCCGTAACAAAAATGCTTAACGATTTCTCATAGCCAGGCATATCCGGCGTAACGAGCCCGATGCTCATCTAGACGCGCTCGCGGGAAAATGAAGGCAGGCGCGATATTGCGTCACGCCTGCTAAACTTGAATTCGCTTATCTCTGCACTTGCCGGCCTGCGGATTTTCCCCCGTTCCTCTGTGTACGTATACGTCTTTACAATACGAGCCTGCCGAGAGATTTTCGCGAAACTGCGAGCGGCTATGATACGAGGCGCTGCGGGCCCAACGAAGCGCGTCCTAAGGTGAAGGCTTCGCGGTCGTTAAACTCGCGCCGAGGAAATTCAAGTGTTGTGAGTAAGTGCAGAGCCGGGACGATAAATTCTTCTTTGGCTTGTCATCGTTGACTTGCCGGCTTCTTTTCGCGGAAATATACTGCCGCGGAGAGGAAGTTGCAGCCTGACGATCGGCATCTTTATCGGAGCTCGAAGGACGAGAGTGACGCGATTGTTTTTTGTGTTTTTGTATTTTTTGTTTTTTTCTTTTTTAAAAGCTGTTTCCGCGTTTGGCGAGGAGTTGGGTGAGTTGAGACAGTCGGTTTTGAGGTTTAAGTGGGCGGTGCTGGTTTAGGTAGGGACTGGAAGGTCTTTGGCGATTGTTTCCGTGTTCTTTTATGTTTTTAATTGAAAGTGTTTTAAGCGGATTTTGATTAATCACGTTAAGCCGTCATGGATGGGTAGCAGATGATGAGTGTGCAAAAGTATGGGCAGCTTTAATGAAAGACGTAATAGAATCCACGTTTAGAATAATAAAAAATTAATGACTCTGGGTTGTTGTAAATGTAAGAAACGTATCATTTCTCTCTATATAAATGAACATTTTTTATTAGATCAAATACATTGAAAGTGTTTCGAAAAAATATTTTCCCGCGCATCCGTTTTTATAGCAGTATATACTTTTACTAGCTTTTATTTTTATGGTAAAGCCATAAAGTCGCTACATTTATTATGGTCAAAGTAGTTAAACAGTTTTTAGTGCTGTTAGAAAGTTCTGTTCAATTTTTTTGTTCGAATGCACTATTCAAATCTTCTGCGCAGGTTAGATTCTGAATAATGAATTACTTAACAGCAAAAAGTACGCACAATATCCATTAAAGAATTAATCAATCCATAAAATATCCATCGATTCTTACATATTACATAAATATGCGCTACTAATGAGCGGTATTATATAATGGATACAATATAAAGAATAAAGTAGAGAATCTCATTTTTTGGAAATCGCTGGTAATATTATTTTTCACTATTTCACAGGGCTCTGACGACGACAATGCCTTCTACAACGATTGTGGAAAGACGAAAAACTGCTTCGGTATTAAAGAGGGCTGCGTCAATGAAAAGAACTGTGTGGGCGCTGTGTCCGTGCTCGTCGAGGGCGAGCGTTACACCTTTGAGCTGCAGTCTCGCAACGCCAAGTATGTGGCGGTCGGCTTGTCGGACGACGACAAGATGGTAAGGATTTCATTTTTGATTTTGGAAAGATTTTACAGCATTAGTTGGTAGAATTATTTATCGTTACAGTGCATCGAAAGTAGATTTACGATAGCGATTCATAATGGAAAAATTAAAAAATTTTAAACGTTACACAGATAAAACAGATAAATACTTCTATAGAAATCGTACTAAATTTTTACTCGAAATTTACTTATTATTATAAATTAACAATTTAATTTTTAATGACGACGTAGGACATTAAATACGAATTCAAAAAAAGATTAATTTTCTTTTTGATGTTCTATGGCCTATTTATTTTATTTTTACTTTTACTTCTACTTCTTTTTAATTTACTCAATTACCTTCGAAAACAGGAAGTGTTTCTTTTTATATAATCCGTTTAATAAACTTGAACTTCGAACCCTCCCCAGATTTTTTTTTACTTTTATGCGTTACTATACTGAATAGTTGCGCTGATTATGAAATATTAAATACAGTTTAGGGTGCCAAATTAGATTCGAAGAAAGTGATTAAGATCCAATTCTGCGCATTTCTTAGAACTATTTCTTCCAATAACTTTTTCTATACTGTTTCAACAATCTCAACGAGTCTGTCGTTTTCAGTGGTAGACTTTCACGTGTTTATCTTTTCCAAGTATCAGCCTCTATCTTTTTTCTGTTGATTGTAGATTGACTCTTATTGTTATACTTCGTATGGCTTCCAAATAGTCAACTTTATTAGCGCACTCTTGTAGAGATTCAACATTCGACAATGAATCGAATTTATTCACCAGTAGATATAACTTGGCGTAACGTTATGTAGATTAGCTGTCTTTTGGAAAAAGACTTGCACTCGGCGTCGGTGTCCATGAGTTGGCTGCAGGCCGACAATTCGATAGCTTCGTCCTTGCTTTCTGGCACTGATTTCGTATTTGCGGAATCGGCGTGTTTCCTACTATGCTGCGATAAGTTATAGGCACTGCCAAGTGCGTTTTGGCATGTTTTTTTTTTATTCGTGTATAGTAGCTCTTTGTATTCTTTGTCGATTTTGCTGGTAAGAGAACCAGCTGTTTTGTCTTTCAAGTACGTGGATATCATGATTCGGTACGACGCTATTGCAGCAGAGATGGATTCGTGAAAGCCCTTGAAGTTGATAGCTCGTTTGCGGGCATCCATGGCTGGTTTTATGATGGGAAGGGCCATTTATCCGACCGCGCATTCGCATGAAGTCGCGGGAAGTCAACGGATTGTATTCTCTGAACTGATAAAGACGCGTAAATCCTAACGAACTTGTCATCACTCGAATGGCCCTTATATGTTACACTACAGAAAATGACCAAAAATAGCCTTTTCATAGTCTCGAGTTGTCAAAATTCATCAGATTATATAAATATTTGTTAATGGCCACAATTTTTATTAAAGAAGTTAGATTGTTATTAATTATATAAGTTAAAAAATTAAAATTAAAAAATTTTTTTAAATTATTACTTTAATATTAAATAATCACATGTACTACTCCTTTTTGAAGAGAGCAGTAACTATTAATAGATCGTTTTCTCTGTGTAAAAATATTTTCTATTATTTCGATTGTATTAAAACAATTCTTAATACTTTCATTATTTATAAATGTCTCATTTATGTTAATAAGGAGTCATACCGAAGCAAAAGAAACTTAGCTTCACGTAAAATCAACGTACTTCTATATTTGATATAGTTTAAGTCACTTACATTCCCATCGCTCATGCTATCCGCACTTATTTGCCCTCAGGGTGACGATAGCGTCGTCGAATGCATCAACAACGGCGATAGAGTCTCTCTCCACATGTCCTGGAACAATGGCAGAAAGAACTTCCGAATCCCTACCGTAAGTATATAAACTCCCCGATAAAAATAAACGAAAATCGATACAATAGCGCCTCTAGTCGCTCGTAAAATTTGCTACGAGCATACCTATATATCTACTTATATGAATATAAATTTACCCATCAACCCGTGTGCTCTTTTTTCTCCTCAGCCCTCGGGCGCGGTGCAGCTAATATCGAGTTCCGTTAAGGACGGACTGATGACCTGCAAATTCACTCGAGAAAAGATGACCACGATCCAAGGCAAGCAGTTCGATCTCGTCTCGACACGTTATCATCTGCTCATCGCAGCAGGAAAATCGGTTGAAGGTATGTTTAATGAAAGAAAATGACTACTTGCAATAATGTACGTGCAAATCGGCAGCTGCTTTCGGATCTGACAATAATTATCGGTTTGAACATGACAGGCGAGAGATCAATGGCTCGAATTATCTATATAAAAGATTGCTTTTAACATGAGTGGGAAGAAGGGTGAATCGAAAATTTGATATAAAGTGGTGCGCTTCGACACTTTTGTGAAAATTGGGCTTTCGTTATCTATTCCAAGCGAAAGAGCTTTCAGGATATTTTTGTGTTTCCTATGAAATCTAAATCTAAAAGTATATCTTCCGGCTGAAAATATTGTGTGAGATTGATTTTATATCAAAAAAATATTCAGTTAGCATACCATAGAAATGAAACATTTTCGCACTCATCCTATAAGACCTACAATTTTTGATAAACATACAATTTCATGTTTCCGAATTTATAATTTATTTAAAGTATCATTATTTCGCGTAACAAAGCTAACCCTCCGAAAAAAATTTAATTACAATGCTTTTATTTAATTAGAGCTTGATAATGCAATGCCAAATAACCGCACATCTGTTCGCTCACTGGCAAATTGCCACTCCATTGCTCTTAGCATATTAGAGCATATAGCCAGCCGCTTGAGTGAGAAAGATACAGAGAGAGAAAACGTTATTTGGAATTTCAAATGAAGTAGTTAAAATTACGCTGAAAGTAAATCAAAAGTATTTTGCATACATTTTCCCCCGCTAAGTGTATTCGCGAGTAAAATTACGAAAATTATTCCGATCGCTCTTTTATATCGCAGTGCTCTTGACTTTCCAGAAATACTTAGCTACGATTTCCTTTTTTCTTGCTCTTCTGCTTGAAAATTCTCCGAGTACTTCGACCCTCTGAATGGCGCGTATTTATTAATGCGATGAAAAAGCTTCGCGAATTCCTGATGAAATTGGAAATTAAAAGATTGCTTTAGGACGGATGGAATAAAAAAAAGTAATTTAAGCTTAAACAGTTTGTAAGCTTTTGCTCGAGGTACGGCGGGTCAGCTTGAAAAATCAGCACAGTGAACGTTCAGCCTGAAAGCCATAAATAATTAAATTCCGGAAAATTCGTCCCGTGGTCTGATTGAAACTGCGCGTGGCGTTTGTACATGCTTATTTGATATGCAATGAGTGCGGCCTGCTCCATGCTAATGAATGTATACTTTTATTATTTACTTCACTTTTCATATTCAGATGTTCGAGCGCGCAATGATCATTCGAAAATAAAAAAATAATGAATTTTACGTTTCCTTAAAAGTATGCTTTTTCAAATATTAATATTGACCGCTTTTATTTGTATAGGGTTATTTTAATATTGGAATAATAATGTAGAATGTTAATTTTGATTACCGCACTCGGAGCAGTTTTCAAAACTAAATAAAAATAAAACAAAATGATTTGCTAGTAGGGTCGGTACTTTGCATTTTAAATATATCATTTCACGTTGAAATTCGTTGTAAATTGAAACCCTAAATGTATTTAGTCGAAACTGGAATATCTATTTATTCTCTGAAGTATTACTAAAATGCACATAATTTACTTTACCAGAATTAAATTTATTCATTGACAGGATGTTCCATTGAGATGTAATATTCAAATAAATTTTTTTTTTTTAAATAGTACCTACTTTATAAAGCAAAGTTTAATCGTCCACATTTCTTAATTGTCACGTCGCATAATGGAGATAACTCAAAAACTATAAAAACCCTTTATCTCGATACTTTCCTCACATCGCCTTATACAACTCTCTCCTTCTCTCTCTCTCTCTCTCTCTCTCTCTCTCTCTCTCTCTCTCTCTTCTATTTTATAATTTAATGTAAAAAAGCTACACGGGACTAATCAAATTCGATATTAAAAGCGCGTACCGCGCACCAGAGATAAAAAGCGCGCTGAAAATCTCGTAAGACCACTACGCTCGCGCACGCACAAAAGCTTTTAAAACCTTCCATAAAACAAACCACCTTCGTATAATAAAGAAGCACCGCAGCAAATAGTGCAAAAAAGGAACGATAATTTTGTTCTCTCCCCGTGTGTATCCAACGTTATATAAACACGGCATTTTTCTTCCTTGCAGCTGACTCCTCGTTGACATATCACGATTTGGGCAGAGCGAGCACTGGTGAGCCAAAGCTGCTGTCCGACGACGAAGGTTTTGTAGGAGCCAGCGATCTGCTGGTGCGCCTTCATGGAGCTCTCATGTTGGCGTCCTGGATCGGTACTGCGTCGGTCGGCATGCTGTTGGCAAGATATTACAGGCAGACCTGGGTCGCCTCGCAGCTCTGCGGGAAGGATCAGTGGTTCGCTGTGAGTATGCTTTCCTTGCAGGAAATTTTTAAGTTAATTTGGAAAATGGGAATGTACTTGAATTTTATCGATTTAGTTAATTCTACAAATATTGCTTTTTCAAATTTAACTATGAGGCTTTTCTTTGAAAGTAAAATTTTAAAGAGATATTTAAGAATGTAATAAAAAAATATGCTGTGATTGTATATCTCTAATATAGATACACGAACATAAAGATCTATTAATATATTTTAAAATAGTGTTCATTTTATTGCAAAATTACAGTATCGAGCAATTTATTTTCATTTCATTTGATACATCATTAAATAATCTATAACGTACAATCTGACTATTAAAACATGAACTATTTTCAGTAAATACATTTGCAAACAAAGTTTTATTTATAAATTCATTTATTATTGCCAAAACGATTAGCTATTTGATCACAGTAACGTATTGATTAAGTCAATTAAGTAAATACAAGTACTGTTAAAAGCACAATCTAACTGCAACCACAAACATCTGAAACTTGATATGCGAGTATTTATAAAGTTTTCAATTTTTAATGACTATAATAAATTTTCTTTTAAAAATCAAACGAGTAATCAACGTTTCTCAACGAGCTCTCGCAATCTCGATAGAGTAGGCAATTTTTCTCGATTGGCTGGGCTGCCAATTGTATCAGGCTCCAAAGAATATCGTTCACCGCGAAAACCTCTTGTAGGCGAATTGCCGGCGTATTAAATCGATTGGCTCGAAGTGGCGACAGATACGAAGACGACGACAGCGGCATCGTCGAGGATCTCTTTTTCTCCCTCCCTCTCGTCTTATTTCGCCGCT
>JAPYZA010003735.1:0-27583 GCA_030522685.1 Eupelmus azureus | reverse complement strand
TTCTACAATTTTATTTGATTGCATTTCACTCTCCTTTTGATCCATTTTTATCTCTTTCACACTTTCTTTACTTTCTTGACTTTTTTCTGTGGTTACGCTTGATTGTAATTCACTCTCCTTTTGATCTGCTTTCAGATCTTTTACACCTTCTTTACTTTCTTGACTTTTTTCTGTGGTTACATTTGATTGTAATTCATTTTTCTGAATATCCACGACAGACAAAGATTTATCTACAGCTTTTTTATCAGCACTTAAATCTTTTGTACTGTCAGAGCTAAGAGAAATTTCTGATAAAGTCGAGCCTTTGCTCTTCTTTTTGTCTTGTTCATCTTTATTCTCCTCATCAGTTGAATTAAGATTGAAAGAAGAAATTGTCAAATCAGCTAAAGAATCCAAATTTAATTCTGGAACAATCGGGATTGCGGCATCAAACGATAAACTAGACCTATCAGTAGTGAGAGATGTTTCCTTTATTTCATTAGTTGATTCTGCCGATTGTCCTGTTGTTTCTTCGATATCTAAAGAAACCGCTTCGGTGCGTTCTACACAGCCATCGGTAATACTAGTTTCTTTTGTTTCATCCGTCGATTCGTATTCAGTAACTTGAGCTGCTACTGGGGATAAATTTTCCGTTTCCTCTTTAATTGCTTCTTGTAAGATTGCTTGTGTTTCTTCCTTTGTCACGTATTCAACTTTATCTTTTTCCAAAATTTCTTCCAACGAGCTTGTCACGACTTTAAGCACCTTTTCGTCTTCCGAATCTACAATCTCGGCTTCTTCAACTTCTTTATCACGTTCTTCTTGTATTAGACCTAAATCTTGCCGCGAAACTATTAAATCATGATTCATTTTAATACCGCGAATATAATTCACATCGACGGTGGAAGTTTCTACAGTATCTACAGCTACAACTTCTCCAAAAGCCTCGTGAATGCTGCCTTCTGTGTTTTCTTTGTGTAATGCTTCTGAGCTTTCTACTTGTAGAGTATTCATTTCAGCCGACGGTATCATTGATGAATAAACTGCTCCATTTTCTAATTCGACTCGCAAAGTGTCAGAATCTGGTGTTGGAATTCTGTCGGGGATTATCACAGTGGTAACTGAATCTGGAATCTCATGTGGTGAACCTTCCGTGAGTATGTAAGAGTGCGGCGATATCATTCCGCTTGTTTCGGCGGGTATCGATACATGCTTTTCAGAATCTTTTCCATTTCCATTTGATCGTGCGCTTCCGTTTGTAGTTTTTTCTACTTCTTTTTTCGTACTTTTTCCGTTAGTATTTTCCGTATTTTTATGAAGTGAAGTCTCATCCTTTTGCTTGACATTATTTGAAGCAGAGCCTGCTTTATTCGTAGTTTCTTTAACAGTTTCATTATCAAAAATGTTTTCAATTCTTTTTTCAACAGCTTCCAACTCTTGCAGTTTGCTTTTTATGTCTACATTCGTTGCTTCAGATTCAGTAGCAGACGTCGTTTGGGAATCTAAAATTTTTTCAATTCGTTTTTCCGATTCTTGAATTTCAACAAGTTTATCTTCTATTCTCGATGGGGCAACAGGTTCACCATTTTCTTTCTTTACTGGAATTTCAGCATCTTTATTTGTAGTATCATCCAAAACATTCTCAATGCGTTTTTGCACTTGTTCAATTTCTAATAATTTATCTTTCAAAGTATCAAGTGGACTAACATGACCGCTACTATCACTTCGATCTCCGATAATTTCGGACGTTTCAAGAGAATCAGGCCTCTGCGGCGCATCAAGCAAATCTGGCGTCACATTTAGACTGTCTTGGAATTCTTCATCGTTATTGGTCTGATTTTTCTGAACAGGTTTTCCATTCGAATGAGTAGAGCTGACGGAAACTTCAGGAGTTTCTGCTGTGCTACGCGGCGGTGAGAGAACTGGAAGAACTAATTCTTCCTTAACTTTTGGTGATTTCGTTGATTCCGGAGATATTGGCGGTAAGATTAAACCATCAGAGTCACTGCGAGCAGACAAACTTCTAGATGTTGATTTTGACGAAGGCGGTCTCACAGCGGGTAGTGATATTTTAGATTCATTCGAAGAGTCAGAATTTTGCGGAATTTTACTTTCTGGTTGATCTACAGATTGCTCGTAATCATCCGCTAATTTTAAGTTGTCACCATTATTTTGAGCAACTTTTGAAAGCTGCGAACTCTTAGATACATTTCGTGTGGAAGTAGCTTCTTGCGGAATATCTTCTTGACTTTTTTTGTTACTATCGGCTGAATGACTCGAACCTTTAGAGTGTTCATCGTCGCTTGTCGAACGCTCTTTTTTAGATTGTTTTTTAGCAGCCTTCATGACTCCAGTTTTTAAAGCTTCTACTTTATCTTTTATCACGCCCGACGATTCATCTATTACTTCTTGTACTTTTTGCACATAACTAGGCGAATGCAGCTCGTCTAAGCTCGACATCCCGGCGACGTTTTGCACGACGTACTTTTTAACACCGTCCATACTCATTGATCTCGAGGGCCGTTTAATTTTCGGAGAATCCACTTTGTCTTTCGTTATTTCTGTCCTCTTTTTTGTACAGCTTGTGCTATCTTCTGTCCGCGATACTTTTCTGTGCTCACTGCGAGACTCGTAAGTCCTCTTTGTTTTTTCAACGGATCTCCTCGTCGTTTTTTCTACCGTTGTTTCCCGGGTATATTCACAAGCAACTTGCATTTTCTTTTCCTCGATCTTTTTCCTTTCTTTACTGCTTATACGATTCTTCTTCAATTCCGTTTTAATATCCTTCGTCAAAGGAATCTGTGAAATGATTTTCGGAGCACTTCTGGAATCGCTCTTATTGTTGCCGCTGTCTTGCGAGTCGACGCGCGGCGACTCCTTCTTTTTCGTTGAGCTAGAGGCGGCATACTTGCTGGCAATGTTTTTACTCGACAGCCCGGATTTGTCGCTCTTCTTTTTCAGGCCGCTATCTTGAATCTTCGGCGATGTCAAAAGCGGCTCCTTGGCCAATTCCCGAACTTCCTCGGCGCTGATCTTTTGGCCCGTCTCGCCAAAAATACTTCGGTGCTTCTCCAAAACTTTGGCAGTCTCGTTCAACGACCAGCCGCTGCTCTGGCGATAATTATTCATTCGTTTCTGTTCAGCATCGACGTGACGCTCCTTAAGCGCCTCGTTCATATCGTGCAAAATTTTCATGTTTTTTTTGTTGGTTTGGCCATCGGGATCGTACTGCTCCCGGAGGCGCAATAAATTTTCGAAATGACGTGCCGCGAAAACGTAGATGTTTTCCGGACGATGGCGTATGACTTCTCTCGTTAAACCTTCGACCGCTGCGGCTAGGCCCTGCGGTACTCGCGGAGGTAGGAAGACACGATCGCCAGGCTTCAGATCCTGCACTGTCGCCGTCATTTTTCTTCACCTGTGCAGAGCTGGGTTATGGAACAAATCAAGTTATTAGGCGTGAAAATATTTTTAGAAAGCGAAGGTTGATATGTGCGAGGATAAATACCCCGGAAATTCTTTCAACAACCGCATTCTGTCGCACTGTGGAATTGTCGTAATATAGTATTAAAAACAAAAATCAATAAACTGCTTGACTTTTATACATTCACACACGCATAATGTATGTAAATTAGTGCGGAGGATCCAATATAGTTCCTTCTAACAACCCTTACGGTGAAATCGCAGTTAGAAATAAAAAAGAAAAAAAGTAATTACTATGACCTATTTACTAACCGCAGTATTAACAAAATAAAATGAATAAAAATATTTTTAAATAAACTTAAAAATAGATACAATTGTTTTTTATTCCAACTAATATTTATCGAAATATTTTACAGAGAGTAAACTTACTTGCTATAAATGTACAGAAAATAGCAATGTTAAATGCCTTGATAACAAATAATTAAGCTAAATAGTTGGCCAATAAGAATTTCGATTTCGCGATCCGCTCTTAGACGTGACAGGTGGCGAGTTCTCCGCTCGACTGAGCGTGCTTTTCGGTAAATTTCACCTTCGCCAAGGGTCGATCGATATTTTTCCATTGATTCTAGGCAGTTTCTATGGCCGCGTGACGACGACAATCCACAAGCCGTATACAGCTGCTATGCCATATACCCAAGCTTCACAGTATGGTAATAGCGCATTCATGAGCGCCATTGCGCAGTTTAAAGTATAAATCGCGCTGTTCAGTATCAAGTGTGATAAGTTTTTTTTAACGATTTATTTTAATAATATCTAAGATTGTACTTGATAGTACAATTTTTATTTTTATTCAAATGATTTTTTTTTTAACTTGGTGCAGAACGTAGTTTTAAAAATTATTATTAATTTTTTCAGAATAATTAATAACAGTTGAATTGTAAAAGTAATAGTAAAAGTAGAAGTAATAATAGGTAATAATTGTAGGTTGCTCAACCTTTAAAATTCTTAAATATTTCTTTATTTAAATTAATAATGCTTTTTCATATAAAATTCTTATAAAAATATACTAAAAACATCATACTTTTGGTATGTAAGTAAATATAACAGTTATATCTTATAACTACAAAGTAATTTTATATTTTATAATATAATATAACAAATAAAAATATACTTTTATGTACATAAAATCATTGAATGTAAAATATTTTTTACCGTTTACTTTTCTCTCAGAGAATTTAGTTCTGATATTGTTGAAATTCAGCTTTGTCAACTGCATATTGTACAAGATATTCAGATTCGAGAGGATGTAATGTATTTCCAGGTATAACAAGGCAATGTAACGGAGGACCAAGATCAATTTTGCTCATTTTTGAAAGTGAACAAACACTAATTTTTTGGTCCTCAGAACCAACTCTTGCAAGTCCAACAGCACAACTTGTTGAAGTAAGAGCTGTAAAATAAAAATTTTTTAGTCAAAACTCGTTAAGATTTTTATATTTATAAACAAACATTTAAAAAAAATAAAACTTACACAGACTTTCTGTACTAAGTTTGGATTTATTCTCTATTATTTGTAAAAGTTGATCAGCTGCTTCTGATACCGACATAAATTTGGGTGGCATATATACTTTCTTTTTTTTTAAAATACTATCTAAAGTTGGTTCTTTGACTTTGATATCCAGTAGACAAAGAGTATGTAAACCTCTTTGGTAATTTGCTATAATTTTATCATAAAAACTATCTGGCTGCCAAGTTTCAGTCCAAAATGGTATAGAAACTACTTCTCCAAAAGAATATAGTTGCAAACCGCAGCAGCCAACAGCATTTATTATGGAAGCATTGTGAACAACTTGAACTTCAATGTTTCTTTCTTTTGCTCTTAAGACAAGATCAGTATGAGTTGTTGCACCAAATGGATCACCAACAACTAAAAAAGCTACATCCTCATGATCAGAATTTTTTAAAATTTCATCTGCATCATTTTCAACAAGTTCTCTATCTGCCACTATAATGCTGCGCCCATAGAATTCTTCCTGTAATTTAAAAATTGTTTATATTGATAAAAAAATATAAAATGGTGTATCTACATTTATTACAAACCATAACATTTTTATGCAAAAATTATTAATATAAATAAAAAATAAACTAAGAAAATAAGACTTGCAACTTTAGGTTATGGTAACTTATTTTTTTTTAAACAAAAATTTAAGTTTCTTAAATGTATTAAATTTAAGTAAATAATAGTGAATAAATAATTGAAATCTTACAAGTTTTTCCTTTCCAACAGTCAGAATTGAAGTGTAAGCTTCTAAATAAACACGGTCACACTTTTTAATGATTTCCAAACCTTTTACTGTTACATCTTTTGCATCACCCAAACCTAGCCCGATCACATAAAACATTTTTTCGCTACTTAAAAATAAAAGAAAACTAAAAACAATTATTAATTTATTATTTATATACACAGATTATACTCAAAGTATGTACACGCACACCGGCACACGTGTTTATGTCGTCATATTAGCTATTTTGGACGTTTGGTTTGCCGCCCTTTCAGGCGCCGGTTGGCGCCATATTCAAATATGAAGTGGTGAAAAAGATATTTATAACTATAAGCAACTGATAATAGGATAACTGATAAGTAAAAATAAAACATCTTTATCATAACTACGTTTTTATTACATATTTTCATTTTAGTACATAAGATGTTTGTATACAAAACATAGTGTGATATTGATTTAATGTCATTTGAAGCACTCTCTCTTCATGGTTCCATATGAATATCAACAAATAAAAACTAAATAAATTTTATACAATTAAGACTAGTGCGTAACACTTTATACACATTTTTAGAAGTACAATTTAACCGCTACATTTTATTGTCAAAATTAAAGTTCGATTGATACGGTCACATTTTTTATATTTATAAATCATTCGTTACGCACAATCTTTTCATCTTGCTTTAAAACTTAAAATTATAAAATAAAGTCCCTACTTAAAGAATCAACATGTTCAACTCCTTATTCCTTATTCCAAAAAGTCTACCTTACATTGGTAATATACTACTAAAGTTTTTAAATAATCTTCAATTGTAGAAGTATAGAAAAAATATTGTAAATAGTTATTTATATTTACATAGCAAACATACTCTTTTGCAAAAGTTAAAGTATCAGTTCTTGTTACGACTTCTTAGTGCGAGCTTGCATTTGCAATTCAAATCGCCTGTTCATACGCACACCTTTTAGAGCACTTCTTGCATCTTCCCTTTTTTTCTCTCTGAAAAATATTGTTGTTTTTTATTACATTTCATAGATTTGTAATTTTTTCTAAATTTTATGTTAAATACATACCTTGAGTCTACACTAGTTTGTTTCTTAGATATCATATTGACGGCATCATCTTTTCGTACCTTAAAACCAAATCTGTTATAGGTATTATTTGTTGAATCTGCTGGAACCGGTTTCTTATTTGAACCTAGTTGCTTTTGAGGATATGCTGGAAATATAATTGAAAATATAAATTAATTTTTTATGCATTAAAAATTGTATTAAAGAGTTAAAATAGTAATGTAAATTTACTCTTTTTTGTACTTGATGTTGCTGTATTTAAAGTTACATGCCGCTTCTCAACTCGTCGTTTTAAATCAACAATTGATTCCATTTTAGAAAAGTTTTTTTGATGTATCTCAGCAAAATTAGGAATTTTTCTAGTTGTTGGAGTTTTAGTAACTGAAATGTTATTTAATTATGTTAAACATGTTTAATTTGCGTGAAATAATAATAGTAGATTATGCACCAATGGAGTAAAGTCGCATATTATTCCCGAGGGTGTTTGCTGCCCGAGTGCAGCGAGGGCAGTAATTACCCGAGGGAATAATTGACTTTACTCTCGAGGTGCATATAGTATTTTATTCCCACCTTAACTGTGGCCACTTATTTATTTTTATTTGATTTTTACAATAATTTTTCTAATAAAAATGCTAGCAGGGAAATAATGGCCCATTATTTCCCTCCTCGAGTTTTGCGGGAATAATAGACCACTTTCAGCGCGCCTCTTCACGGAAATAAGTGGCCATTATCGTTGAGGTGGGAATAAAATAAGTATTAATTACCTAATTTTTTTTCTGAGCCAACAATTGATCTTGGTCTACTGAGACGATTTACTGAGGCAACTTGTACTTCATGATTACTTTTTCTGGACCTTATTGAATTGGACAATGAATTTAAACTTTTCTTATTCATAGGAGTATTCACTTGTGATGTGGATGAAAAATTTAGTCCTTTGTTTTCTGACTTATTAAGAAGTGATGGAGTACTAGAAATTTTATTCAGGGAAACTGTTACTTTATTTTGTTGAATCGCGTGACCAGGTGTACCTATTCTGCTAATTCCTGAAGATTGACCTTTAGTTCCTGAACTAGCAAAATGTACTCTACAACTCTTTTTAGAATCTCTTCCTTCAATGTCATTTAATTCTGCTTCATCCAATGTCCTTTTATTTGATTTTTTCTTCAATCCAGGAGTCTTGGGCTCTTCCAGTTCATAAGTACCATCTTTTGTAGGTTTCCCTTTAGAAGAAGTGTTTGAACTGTTTTTTTCAATTTCGAATGTATTACTCTTATTACCCTTTTGAGAGATATTTGAGTCAGATTTCCTAGATTTTCTTTTAGCTGAACTACTTAAATTACTATTATTAATGTCAAAGGTATTACTTTGTTGGGAGTTATCAGAGTCAAGCATATCACTCATAGGTATTAATGAGGTATCATTCAGAGATGGTTCAGATTCATCTTCTAATAATGGGTGATCTATTTTTACTTTCGTAGAACTATTCAATTTTTTAATAGCTTTAGATTTGGGGATAGAAGATCCATTTAAAACTACAGAACTGTTTAAATCTTTTGGTAATAAAATCTGTTTGTTTGGTGTTGAATTTAATGTACGTTTGAACTTTTCTCTAGGAGTTGAAGTATTTGTAGGTTTCAAACGTATAAGTTTATTTTCTAAAAGATCAGCTGGTGTATGGTTTTTAAAACTTAAGTTCACTGTACTAGATTTTGTAGTTGTGCTCAATCGACTTTTAACAATTTTTCCAGGAGTAGCAGATTTAATTAAAGATTGTCTCTCTGTTGACTTTTTGGGTGATTTTGAACTTTTACTTTTAGAGAATGAACTTTTCTGAGATTCTGGTTTACTAGATAGTCGAACTAAATTTACACTTAATTGATTTTTTTTTAATTCTGGTGAAGAAAGTTTATTAACTACTACCCTTGGACTCAAAACATTTTGAGACAAATCATTACTGGTAGTTTTTTTAGGTGATAATTTTATTTTCTGACTTTTTGATGGAGAAACAATTTTAGGTGACTTTTTAGGTGATTTTGATTGTGATACAGATTTAGATGGTTTTGGCGATTTTTTTGCTTTAGATGGTGATATAGATTTAGATAACTTTATTGATGACTTTTTAGATTTTAATGTCAAAACAATTTTGGGCATCTTTTTAGAAGTTAATGGTGAAATAATTTTAGGTGATTTTTTTGACTTTGAAGTTGAAGAATCCTTCAACTTTATTTTAAGAGTCTTTGATGGCGATTTTTTTGAACTATTTAAAGAAGCTGCTGGAGATTTTTGACTTTTATTTGACAGAGTAGATTTTGGTGACTTTTCTGTTTTTAAAGGTGAAACAATTTTGGATGATATTGCAAATTTTTCATCTTTTATTGGTAAATCAGTGGGTGACTTTAGAGATTTTGCAGGACTAATAGAAACAATAATTTTGGGTGATTTTGCAGCTTTTTTAGGTGATGCAGCTTTGTTAGGTGAAGCAGCTTTTTTAGGTGAAGCAGCTTTTTTAGGTGAAGCAGCTTTTTTAGGCGAAGCAGCTTTAGGTGATTTTTTAGTCTTTAAAGGAGAATTAGTTTTTAATGATTGTCTAGATTTTACTGGTGAAACAGATTTTTTAGTTTTTAATGATTGTCTAGATTTTACTGGTGAAACAGATTTTTTAGATTTTGATGATCCACCAGAAATAGATGATTTTGTAATTTTTACTGGTGTAATATCATCAAATATATTTTTAGAGTTTTGTAAAGATGAATCATTTTTCGAAATATTTTGTGAGTCTGATAAAGCAACAGTTGGTGACTTTTTTGATGTAGAAGTTGAAGCCTTCTTAGTAGGGGATTTTTTCGATTTTGTTGATTTAGATTTAGGAGTTTTAAAAACAATTTTTGGCGATTTAGAAAATCTTGGTCTTGCTTTAAATGAGGGAGAAATAGATTTTTTCTCTTTCTTTTTCTTTGATGTAGATTTCAAAGTTTTCTGACTCAATTTTGAATTTTTAACTGAATCATCAACATTAGAAACATCAGGCTGTGGTGTTGAAATGCTAGATCTTTCTGAAGATGGAGGAGAATCAGAAATTGATAATTTTCTTGGTACATTTAAAAGTTTAAGAGAATTATGTGAATGTGTTTTAGGAGATCCTAAATTGATTGGAGATTTCTTGGGAGTTTTTGTAGAACGATTTGGTGTGAGAGAAACATTTAAAGGACTACTTTTTGGCGTAACATCTTTAGAAGATTTAATGTTACTCAATGATACCTTTTGAGTTGATGTTCTTTCTGGTGTTTTTGATTCTTTTTTTGGAGACTTTCCTTTATTTTGCTTATCTACTTTTCTTTTTTTTCCTGGTGATTCTAAAATAATTTCATCTTCACTCACTAAATTATCAGTACTATAATGTACTCTTTTATCACTTTTTTGGTGTTTTGTATTAAAGGACTCATCCTCACTAATAAGCGAATAAATATCTGCTGTCTGAGATTGATTACTTTTAGTCTGCTTTGTAGCCTTCGGCGTATTTGTATTATCCTTTTTGGTACGCTTCTTAGTCTTTGACTCTTCAGTTACAGGCATTGAAGTATCTTGATTGACTGATGATTCTTTAGCATTTCTTGTTCTTTTTCTTGATTTTAATGAAGTCTCATTAAGTAAACTTGTTGTAATATTATCCCTTAAACTATTTACTTCAGCAGGGTTATCACTATCTTCTTCTGAACTTTTGATTGCTTGACCTTACAAATACATAAATATTAAACATTAAAACTAATAAAACTTTTTACCTTAGTTCTAAATAAAAATACTTACTTTTATTAATGCGACGAGAACTTCGAATTGATCTTGAAAGGGATTTAGAACTTTTGTCAATCGACATTTCACTGATACTTTCTCTTATAGTACCTAAAAAATTCATAATTTAATCTCAATTCTAAAATAATTATTACCTAACATGAACAAATGATAAATCCAAGTATTTAAGTTCAAATGAACTAGTTATTTATTAACCTAAACAAGCAAGTAGGTAGGTGCGGTGTACAAATATGCATAAAAAAAAAACAGACGCCGACTTTGAAAAACGGAAGTAACACTTGGTTACACTGGCTGCATGGAATTAAAAAAAAAGTACACAGGTATCCGCTCCGTTATTAAACAACGTATTCTTTCTTACCGACACCGACTCATTTCTCGTTTCTCAATCAAACATTTAATCGTTATTACACATAAAAAATAGCAATTAAAGTCGGAATAATAGTTCGTATTTCGTTTAAGGCGCCAAAATGCGCGCCATGTTTGAGCGTATAGTGTATTTAAGCCCGCCCAAACATCGGAGAATTTTTCGTGAAATCCGCCGAGGCAAGCCGAAGTTTTTAACAAAAGAAACATTTTACCTCTTCTCGTTCTCCTCGGCGACATGCTTATTTCTTTCTGCTCCTCTTTTTTCGGCTTTTATCTGGCTGCGCTCGGTTCGTCCAAACAATATATTGTTTATATGTGCATGGGAGAGAAGAACGAACGTTCACGGACGAAGGCGGACTTGGGGAGGTATATTGGAACGGTGAAATAAACCGCAATCAAGCGCCGGTTGAACACTATATCCAACGAAGGGGTGCTATCAGCGCCTCGGATGCCGCTTGCACATACTATTGTGTGTCTGTATATATCCTGTATAGAGATGTAGATATGTTCAAGTTATAAACTTATTTTCGAAAATTTGTTGATCTGTTTGGTAGGATCAATTGATGTATTGGCGATGCGATGATTTCAGTGCTAAGATTCGGTGATTAGGTTTTAGAAAAAATTTTAAAAATGCGATTCGGAAGGGGGAGATTATTTCAATAATTCCGTACAGTTTGAAGTTCAAGCTTCTACTGATTTTTAGAGACTGTAGAGCTACAAAAAGAACTACCAATACTGTACTTTACTATAGCACAGGGCATTTTAAAAACGTTTTTTTTTTGAAAAATGTTATTCCTAAAAAGAACGTTTTTAAGGTGTATTAAAAGCATTTAAAAACGTTCTGTACTAGTCGGGTATAGATTAATTTAATTAACTAAACAAATATTTGCATTAATTATAAAGATTGATTCATATAATTTTGTACATTTTAAATACAAACGTTTTTTACTACAGTTTTGCGTAGAGTAGTTTTTTTTGACCACGTGATACCTATCGTGAAAATCTGTCTTACCTACAGAGTGGTTACGTAAAAGAATAAATCGACATATCAGGAGCTGTTCTTCCTCATTTGCTCCTACATCCGTGGAAATTTCGTCTGGTTAGAATCTGCAATTTGATCCTCATTTTACATTCTCCTCCCCACAAAAAAAATCAGGTAAATATTGTTACTAATTTTTCTTGCAACAGTTGAAGTATCTTGTCATCTGTTTAAGAATTTCATGTTCCATTTTAACGCACTATGAAGTCATAATTTTGCATGTACTAATAAGTGATTTCTTATATTGTTGATAAATGAAAATATTTAAAAACATTTAGTTTTGCGTAATTATAAATTTGTGAATTACTTTTAAGCAAGAATACATACATCTTCGGAGATTTAACATACATAGTCGTTTGAATAAACTATTTCATAAAGATAACCTCAAAATTATACATTTATGTAATATGAACTACTAAATTCCAATTTTTCTAAAATAAAATCGTATGCTACGAACTGTGCTTATGATCATTGTTGCTTTCAGCAATGTTGGGCGAAGAAGGACCTGCAAGACCTATGAGGTACCCTTACACATTCAGTGCAAAAATTGCACAGTTTCCATTCAAATATTATTATACACACAGTTGGGGATTTAAATATGGCTTTTACGCATTTATTCTTTGCATCCCAATCTTCTATAAAATAGAGAAGTTGTGTAAGTATTCAATTTTTTAAAGTTTAATGTTTTTTACTATTTGACTGATATATTAAAATGATTTAAATTTCTTTTTAATTCAGCCTACAGTCCTGAGAATGTTAAGAAATGGGAGGAAATTCACAGAAAAGAATTTTATGGTGGGGCTCATTAACTTTCTATTAAATGAAGTTCTAGTGCTACAATTATGAATTAAAATTCTGTTTCAAGTTTATTTATAAATGTAATTACCATGCAGTAAAAATAAATTGCGATCTCTTGATCAGTAAAAAATTATAAAACATTTTTGATTTTGAAGGTGTTTATTACCAAATTAATTGTATAAAACGTACATTCGTTACAAATGATTTTTAATTGTGCTGTACAAGATAATGCTCAATGTCCAAATTTTTTTATTCTTAAAATTTGGATAGGTCCAGCCCAAGGTTTATCTTAACAAACTTGGAAATGATGACATACTATGGCAAAACTAAGTACAATTACTATATTAACAATTTAAAGAAAAAAATTCTAAAAATCGAGTAGAGTTCTTCCTGAACCAACCTGGATTTTGCTCAAAAAAATCCAAGTTATTTTTTAATAAAATCTAAAGTTTTAATCTACATGAGCTTGCAGCTTTAAGTGTTGTTATGCGCAGATCATGGAGAGATTTAAAAAATGTTCGTAAGACGACGACAGGTATATGCGATATCTTCATTCTATTCTAAAGTGTAAATATATAGTTTAAACGAATAAATAATAATTTATAAATCAAGTGGATTGTATAACAATATTATGTAGGAGAAGTGCTAAATTAGATACTTAAACTGGGACATCGTAAATTAAGTCTCCCACACTGGTATATGTTAACGAAGGCTTTATGCTGAGAAATTTGAGTTACAGTGAATAATACTAATCTCAGCTAGGCCCAAAGAAAAATTTATGAATCAAACTTGTGCAAAACTATCTAAGAATAAAAACGCGTTTTGATACCGACTAAATCAGTTGTCAATTAAAATAATAATAATCTCTACCGATCAGTCAAGCCCTTGCACTTTTAACATATTATGAGCTTCGATAATTTGTTCAAACTAAGGAAAATTTTCTCTGCAAGAGAAACTCCAAGAGTCTGTCTTGACAATAAAGGTTCGACTTAGCCAGCAATATGCTGAGTTAAAATTCAAAATTTGCAACAAAAATTGATTTTAATTCAGGATTTTAAGAAAGGCAAGTCGCTGTAAAATTTTACACTCGAAGTGTAAACTTTTTTCTAGCTTTGATTTGAATTATCATCATCGCTGTGCTCTAATCCATTTTGGTTGCCATTTCTTTGTATTTTTTGTATTTTGGCATGTGGTTGTCGGACTAAATCTTCGTTGAAGTTGAGATTTAATTCTTTACATCGTTTTTCAAAATATTTCAATAGCCTCACTCCAGACCTAAAAACATAACTAATTAGGTGAAGGTAAAAATATTCTTTTATATGATATCTCTAGTGTTCGGAAGCCAAAGATTAAGCATTTTATTATGAAAACCACCTAATAAATAATTAACCATCGCTACTTACTTTTGTTAAGGACTATCAAATCCCATCATGCAATTTTATTACTTAAAGCATGCAAAGTGGGTGCAAAAATTAAAAATATTGACATAAATCAGTAGATTAGATACTATGAAACCAGTGTAAATTTTTAGTAAATATTTTAGTAATTTATTTAAATTGAATTTATTGGTTTAATATATATATAAATGAAAAAATCTATTTAGGTTAGTTATAGGAGTCCTCAAGCATGAGTATAATATGATTCATAATAGTATAAAATAGTACATTATGCACCTAGGCAGTAAAAGTAAAGAATGTCTCAGACTTGTAATTATCATCCGAGCCGAAAGGCGAGGGTGACAAACATGCAGTCTGAGGCTTTCTTTACTTACTCCCATGGTGCATATACTATTTTTCTCCACGAGGAGCGTAAAAAGCGTGCTGTAGAATTCGCCCGCAGGGCGTACAGTACGCACTTTACGCGCCGTGTGGAGAAAAATAATGGATGTATGTACTATACATGCAATAAAAATAAAGGATCAATTAAGTAATATTCAAGATTTAAAAACTTAATATTTTGAGGTACACTTTGAAAGTGAAAAATCTTCTGTTCAAAAGTTGAACTATATCAATAAAATTTTAATATATGATACCTTTTAACAACCGTAATTTTATTTTAAAACACAAACAACCCTTTAATTTGCCTAGTGGGGATAGCAATTATTCATTGAATAAACCGATTTTAAAAATTCCAGTATAGCTGACAAATTCTTCTGTAAATAATGTTAGTGTAAATCTTTTTGAAATTAATAAATAAACAGCAATTAAACTAATTAAACTGGTAAACAAATCATTACGATTTGAGTAATATTATTTCAATTAATGGTAAACAAAGCTGCTTAGGGCTATCACTTTGTGTTCGAGAATTTTGTATTGTTATATTTCATATACATATTTGGTTTAAATTACTATTGTTATTAACAAATAATAAAGAGCCCTAGTCCATAAATTTTAATAAATAAATAAATAAATAAATAAGTAAATAAATATAAATTTAAATATGAAAATATTCAGACTAAATAGATCTCTTATTTTTTTTTATATGCAAAGCATACTAAATAAATTTAGTATTGATATTTAAATATATAAAATAATTATTAGTTTCACCCTGGGTCTCTGGCGTCCGAACCCAGAAAATATTGAATAAAAATATTACTTACTTATACACAGTACTATTTTCTGTGTTGTAAGTTTGACAGTTATCAAAGACTAGTAAGCAATCTTTAAAGAATGCTACAAGTGTTGCATATTCGTCATTCTCGAATTTTTTCTTAATGGTGCCAAAATCCATTGGCTCGGAAATGTAGTCATGATAATCAGGAACCTCATCTTTTGTGACTGGTGTTAGAAAAGGCCAAGAATCTCGATGACGTTTAATGTCACCTAAAAGTTCTTGAAGTGCGGCCTTACAGCCTTTTACAGTAAGTTTTTCTTCTTCCTCGTGTTCAATTTCAGCTGCTCTTTTTGCCGACCTCCTTGTTTGCCGTGGCTGTTCAATTTCTTCTGACATGCTACTATCTGTAAAATTTAAGATTTATTTAAAAACAAAAATATGTAATTCAATTTTTGATATACTAACATTAATGTATTTATCGCATTATAAATAAAAATAAATATATAAGCTCGTCATGTGATACTTAAATATATAATTGCGAAAATGAACACAAAGTAGTTTAAAGAAATTAATACTTTTGAGTCGTGTATATGATGAGGGCTTCATAAAAAATAAAAATAAAATATTTTTAAATAATCATAAATATTTTCATAAGTATAAAGGTGAAGAGTTAAATGAATTGTTATGAGTGAGTAATGAGAAGAAAAATTAAAAATTTAGTGACATAGTTAAATTGTTGGTAAGACAGGAATATCATTATACAGACCATCCCAGTCTTTAGATTCTTTAGTAAGAAGGCTCTTGGCGAAGCCGTGGATGCGAGATCGTGCCATAGCTGCAGAGGATCGTTCTGACTCCCTATCCTTTTCACGACCTTTCATAACTAACAACATACCCAACGCTCAACCTTACTTTTCTTTACTTTTTTTCTAATTTTCTAATCTTGTAATATTCAAATAAAAATATTTTTGAATCGAAAAAAATAAAACGTTACAACGTTGAAAATATATTTTTCATTGTCAGAGCGATATTTTAATTTTTTCAAAAATATAAAGAATTAATAAAATTGAATAAAAATTGTAAATTATCCAAGCCCTTTTAAAAGTTATTATTATCAGATTAGTTTTTTATGAACAAAATTGTCTAACATTTTTTAAAAATAATTTGCTTTTAAAAGTTTAAAACTTAGATTTAACAAGTAATACAGTTTTATAGCAATTAAAAATATTACCTGGCCTCGGATTACTTTTTCGTGTTTTGCAATTCGTACAGGACCAGCGACCACGAGGTGTTCGTAAAAGCGGCGGATCAAGACAATCGATGTGGAAAAATTTAGAACATGTATCACATTCTATAAGTTTTCCGTCATTGTCACAAACTGCGCAAAGTTGAGTTGATCTAAAAAGAACATTTTTTTAATGAATAATTAATAATAATAGCTGTGACAAAATTGTAAAAAAGTATTTTACGTTTCTTGTTCACTATCTTCATCTTGTTCTTCTTTATCAACTTCTTCTTCTTCATCACTATCAGCAATTCTTCTTGCTCGATTATGCCTTGTTTCTTTTGTAAGTGTTGCATCTTCCTCAATTTCTTCTTCGAATTTTCTTCTCTTCTTTGCTTTTTCTTTTGGTTTACTTTCACGGGGTTTACACACGTGACAGAACCAATCACCTTCTGGTACAGACTGTAAACAAATTTTTAGAATTAAAAATAAAATATTTTTATAAAGAAATTTAATTTATAAAAATAATTTTTTTACTAACAGTTAATTTTGGCTTTAGACAATAAAGATGATGACCCTTATTACAACCATCACAGAGTAACATATTTTCTGCATCTCTACGTTTTCTACATATACGACAGTGTGCATTTTGTGCACTTCTACTCCAAGCAATACTATTATCCAAAGTATTTAAATGTACAAAAAGTTGAGACCAACTCGTCGATGCCATAAGAGACTGTTCCCATTTATCTCTAGCTTCTTCACTAGACCACTTTTTATCTTTGTCATCGATACCTAGTGGTTTTTTCAGGTACTTGTGTTCAATGGCATGAGATATTTGTAAAATAGCACATGCCATTTGTTTGATTGCAGTTTGTTGAGCAGGATCTGGAATGGATTCACCTTTATCTGGAGGACCCAAATATTTTCCTGGATCATGATAAACTTTAGTACTGGAACTACCAACTTCGGAATCTGGAGTACCAGGCCTACTACTTTTAGATTCTGTTTTAATTTTGTTTACTGTAGTATTAATAGCAAAATCGACTGGAGTTTCATTTAAACCATAAACAAGTTTTTCACACTGTTTATCATATTTACGACTATTAATCGTATTTCGCCATGTTTCACGATTGGCGACCTTTAATGAACCTAAACAACCCATTTTAATTTTATCTTCCAAATCCAAAACATAGTCTCGTAAGGTAAGTTCTAAAACATCATTAATTGGCATATCAGGTGGATAGTTACTGTGAGTATTATCAGTTTTAGTTTTTTTGGGAGCTTTTGATGTATCTTTTGCTGGTTCAGTAAACTATAAAATAAAATTATGTAAAAATAAAAAGATATAAAATAATTATTGATTAAAACAAAAAAAATGCAACTGTGCTAATACTTACAACTTCAGCATTAAATTTATATTTTGGGCAATCATTTATCGCAGATATTAAACTTTCTTTTTCATGAATAAGATTATTTTTAAGTTCAGATTCACGAAAACCTCTTTCACTCAACGAATTTATTAAATTATCAATATCTTGCTCACTGCCATAAAAACTCCACTTAGGGCCTGGTCTGTTTACATGTACTGGGCATTCTTTGTTTCCAGTACAAGCCATTAAATTTTTCCGTAAATCTTTTTTATCTTTTCGAGGAGATTTAACACCATTTTTATCAGAAAAACTAACTTTTTTAGGAGATTTATTTTTCTTAAAACTATTTTCTTTATCACTAACTTCATCCTCAAATTTATTTTTCAAGTAAGAATAAAGTATTTCAGTATCTGCAAGTTCAGGCATATAAGGAGTACCCTCTGGTAAACATGTGCCTGTCCATGAACTAACATTTTCCACAAAAACACCTATAATTTATTTAAATTTTAATGAAATGCTTACGAAAAAAGTTAAAGTAATAATAAAATTATCATAATTTTTATACCTGGTATAGATAACAGACGCCAATATTTCCGATACGCTCTGTCCGAGCCTAGGAGTACCATCATCTGATCATCTCTAGATGCTTGTTGCAGCTCCTTTAATTTTGCTTCATATTCTTCCTTTTTCTTTTCTTCCTTGTAATTATTGCGAGTAATCTTTTTAGGCTCTAGATCATCTTCTACTTTGACTTCTACTTTAACGTCACCTTTACCTTCTACTTTACCTTCTTTTTCTTTCTCTTTCTCTTTTTCTTTTAGTTTTTCTCTTTCTTCTTTTTCTTTCTTTTGTTCAGCAATTATAAAAGACTTTAATTCTTTCTTTGCTTGGAAAAGTTTTTCGTACCTCTCATCAATAATGTCTCGGATAGATGCAAATGTTAATAATTGATTCATTAAACAAATTATTACAGTCAATCGATCTTCAAGATTAAATTCACACATATTGCGGTGACCGAGTACTCGTAAAATACGAGGTTTTTCTATTCGAAGTAATAGCGCAGGATCATCTTGATTTGTATATCCTCCTGTAAAATAATTTATTTTTAAAATTTAAAAACAAATAAGTTATAGGCATAATAATAAGCAGCTTAGTAATGTCAAGTAAACAAAATAACTGATAAATCTGATAAAATTTTACCTCTTTCAGAATATCTCCATTTAGAAGCAACTTCACTTATACGACCACCAGAACTTAAAAGATGTTGTCTCAAAATTTCACTCATTGAATAATAGTCTAATGCAAGCTCTGATAATTGGCATCCTTGATGATTCTGACACCAACCTGATGCCATTGTTGCCAATTTTACAGCTTCTGCCATGGATGATACTCTTTGATCAACATTATTGTCACTGACTGATTCAGATGTTTCAGCATGAATTTCATCTTCCTCCTCAGCTTGATATTTGAAAATATTGGCAAGAAGTAATTGAATAAGATCATTTAATGGGCCTGTAACTTCTTTTTCAGTCATTGCTTTTTCTAAAACTTCAAGAGTAAAGTTACTTGGAAACCAAGTTTTAACTTCGATTTCATCATGAAAGAATTGTAAAAATTCTAATATCATAGCAAAATCGCCAAAGTTTTCATCAAGTAAAGGAGATTTAAACGGAGTTGCTGTTGGAAGAGGTTTGAGATCTTCACACTCCAAGTCTTCTCGTGGCTTATTCCATTTTCTAACATAAGCAGTTAAGGCAGCTTGTTTTACTTTTTCTTCCTTTTTGCGTTCTTTTTTTTCTAGACGCTCTTCTTTTCGTTTTGCCTTTTCTTCTAAAGCTTTTGCTTTTAGTTCTTCTTTGAATTTACCATTAAGCCTAAAAAGAAAAAACATTAAATAAATGGCAATGTAAAGACTAAAGAATTATTTTTATAATAAATACATACTTTGGCTTTCTATACTTTTTGCCAACCATACCACTTTCATTAACTTTTTTTAGGGGATCTGGTTTATCAAAAGCTCTATGCTTAGATACATCTGAAATTAGAAACTTGTCCAAAGATTCTTGCTTTTGTTTTACCACTTTTTTTGGTCGTGGGGTAAAATCAGGTAATGGTCCAGCAAATAATGAATCAAAACGAGTTTTGTTGATCCCATATTTTTGTAAAACACTTTCCTGAAAAAAATATTATTATATGTTAGACAAATTAAAGATACTATCTTATATAATTATAAAAAATTATAAATAAAACTGTTTTCACACTTGCCTTCACTACCCAAATTCCAGTAGAACTTTGTTCACACAACATTCTGAGAAAAATCTTATTACGTTCTCTGCTGTACTGCTGTTTTTTCCTACGGACTTGTGAAGCTTCTACTATCATTAGCTGACTAACATCTGCATCCCCACAGTCCAATTGTTCAACTTCATAACGAAATAATTTTGCAGGGGGATGATATTGTCTATCTTGTGAGGGTCTAAATGAGAAAAATAATTTATGAATTAAAAGATATTATTAAGAATATTTTAGAAAATCAAAAGAAAACACTTACTTGTTACTGTTTTCTGAATTGTATGCATTAATTTGTTGCTCAGTAGGTTCAATTACTTGTAAGACATGGCATTCACACCAAGAGTCTTCTGTAAAACTAGCTTCAACCATTTCACCAATAAAATAACGTTCTCTAGCATACTGATAAATATCTTCAATCATTTCACTGAATGAAGTTCTCGACGTCTTGCTAGCCAAGTAAAGGATTGGAATACGCAACTGAAAGAGAAATAAAAAAGATCAAGATAACATCAAGATTGAATAACAAGCTTAAATGAAATTAAACAAGCTTTGTCAAGCTCTGTATACCTCCATCGGGAATTCCTTGAGGCTTTCCTTTGCGTGCTCCTCGCACTGTAGGGCTTCTTCGTAAGTCATTCCAGACTTTCCTGTTATGCTGCACGACCATATCATGGAATTGCACAAGATAATTCTCTCGCAAAACTCGCTGCAAGAAAGATCAAAGTTAAAAAAGAAAAAAAAAACAAAGTCGCCAATCGAAGCACGGCGAAAAATCGGCGCGCAATCGATCAGGACAGCGCAAAAGGACGGGGAAAATGCAAAAAGTATCGAGTGACACGTCGAAAATAGAAGGAAGCAAGCGCGGCTACTGCGTCGAAAGAGCAAGCCCAAGCGCACGGCTATGCGGCGAGTGCAGCGTAGGACAAGGAGGCACACGCGCCAAGGTATAATAGGTAATGACAGCGAGCGCGCCTCGGCGCTACATACTCACTTGTAGTCCTTGAATATCTCATTGGTGACCGCGCAGTGAAAGACCTCGTCGTCGTCGCGGAAATCCGAGGATACGTGGAGCCGCTGAAAGGGCTTCTTACGCAGAAGCGGCATGTTTACTGGCTGATGGGCCGGTATCGACGCTGAAAAAACAGCTGAATGAGCCGCTGACGGGGAGCCTCCGCACGCTCTCTAGCAGTCTCTTAGCTCGTCGTCTTGGACTTTGTCGTGAGCGCGCTCTCCGCGGAAATCAATCGGCGCTCCTGCTGGCGCGCTCTCCCTCCCTCTCTCCCTCTCTCTCTCTTTCTCTCCTCGCGGCGCAGCTCGCTCTCTGGGAGCGCGAGCGCGCGCGCGCGCGCTTATGTAGGTATACTTTCCTCTCGGCCAACGGGCCAACTAGCCAGCTATTGGCACTGCGAAGCACGCGAATCTCTCCCTCTCTCCTTTTCACGCGTACAGAGAGCAGCTCTCTCGTTGCTCGTTTACAGGCCGAGCGTATATAGCGCCGCCGACTCTTACCCGATGACAATCACTGCGTTGTCTCTCGCTCCTCTTGCTCTAATCTCACACCGAGCCAGCTGACTCGGCCGACTTTTCCGAAATAATCGCGACTCGTTGACAAAGCGCCTTCTTCACGGTGTCCATGGGGCAGAAGCGCGGGTACACCAGTTCACGCTATTCAGCAGCAGCAGCAGCAGCAGTCATACGGCGGCGCGCACTGCCGAGAACCAAGTGTGCCGAGAGACTGCCGCCAGCAGCGTGAAAAAATAAGAGTGGAGGGGAGCCGCCGCTGCTGCTACTCTGCGTGCTCTCTAGTAGTATAGTACGCCTGTATACTCCGCGAGCTAGCTGCCGATGCGCTGGTATACACTCGCAACGGAAACAGTTCTGCCACTCGGCGCGCGCTGCAGCCACTGAGCTTGCCTCGTTTCTCCCGCCACTCGTGCGCTGGACTTGGCTGCTTTTGCGCCAAATTTTGAAAGCGGTGGAGGCCGAGGTCATTTGGCTTGGTTTTCGAGATTAGCGAGGATGCTTGTTGATGATTGCTTTTTTTTTTAGGTGTCTGGGATTTCGAGGCGTTTTGTTAGTTAGGGCGATGAGGGGGTGGTGCAGGTTTTAAAAGGGCTATTGCGTTCAGTTGCACAATACGGCTCGGCGACGGAAATGGAACATCGGGCTGCATTCGAGCCGCCATTGTGAAGTTGTAGGTGTACCAACGTTCGACGGGCGGCCTCCGCGCGCGGATAAAGAAAATTGGCCATTACATTTTTATGTTGACACTGTCAGTCCCGCCGCGTGCTGGGAAATTAATTATCTAATGACGAATAATAAGCAGGCAGGGTCGAGGAGGCTTCTTCTTGGATCGCGGGGGACGAACGAGGAATGAAATATAACGATGCAAGAGGAGCAAAACGAAGCGCGCGCTTTTTTCCAATAATATTGGTAGCGCTTTGGAAAGTATCGGTTTTTTAGCGGGAAGTAAAAATCACATGCTCCACGAGCTTCGATGCGATTAAACACGCGTGTTTAATCATTCGGTGCGTTGTGGCATGCGCGGCCATAACAATATGATACTTTAAATAATGAACTCGTGATTGGAGGTTTTCGTTTTTTTATTTGCAGTCATAAAAAATATATCTTAAAAATTAGTCAAAATTTTTAGCTGATAAAGCCGTAATTGATGTCGCTTAAAATTAAAAAATTTACACGCTTGCACACAATGTTTAGTTGTAAAGTCTTTGCTACACATCCAACCATTCCGTTATATATTGGCACTTTACTGGAGTTACATCACCAAAATCACAACAGTTTTTCCTCACCTAAAAATTATAATAATTATAGTATATTTTTCTATCAGTAATATAGTATAAAAGTACATGATTAAATCAACTTACAGGACATACTCCACAAGGACTTTTCACAAGTCCTGGTGAATCTAACAAGGGTTTGATTGCCCTGTATAAATTGCTTCCATCAGGTGAAACAGTTTTTTCTACCTTTCCATCATATATTAAGGTATTTAAAATCATTTCTAAATCTTCTACTGAAAGTTTGACCTATTAAACAATTATTATATTTCAATAAAATTTATAGTTTTGATAAAGTAAATTTATATTAATTAATAAAGTCTTACTTTGCTTATTCCTAAATCAGAAATAAATTTCCACACTTCTTTAGATGACGCAAAAGTAGCATTTTTCTCTGCTATAGGACCACTAAGATAGTCTTTGGTGCTATCTCGTTTTTGCTCCAAAAATCTGTAACACTGCTGATTCAATACATCAACGAATTCTGCTTCAAAATCTTGATCTTGATACCAAGCTCCACCAGTAACAGATCTATCAGGTTCTAAATTGTACAACATGTACACTTTTTTCTTACTAGCTGCAACGGATTTGACAGCTTTGATAAACTTCTTCGTTTCTAAACTTTTCAGAATTTTATTCAGTTGAGTAGGCATTAAATTTGACTTAAATCTAATGTCTCTGATCCAAATCCCTTTATTGCCAGCCTCTTCTATAATGGTGAAAACAATTTTTTCTTCATTATCAGCTCCCTTGGCTGTTCTAGCTTTTGATGGATCTTTCAACTTGTATAATAAGGTTTCACCTTGTTTAAACAAATCAAAGAAACCTTGAGCTAAAAGTTTATTTATCGCTTGCGCTTTCTGAACTGGTTGCAAGTCTGGCATTTCTGTTGAAATATCTTTGTCAGATATACCTTTTGGTTTGGATTGTGCAAGATTTACAATTCTGAAAAATAATGAGAAATAAAACATTAATACACAAACAATCAAATTGTCATACTTTTTAAAAATAAATATCACAATACTTTTGTGCTATTGGATCAAGCTGCTCTGCATCCTTGACACCTGGTTTATCTGAATGCTCCGAACTTGAGTCCATTGTAAAAAAAAAAACTAATATTATGTACACTTATAAAAGTTCTAGCTTTAATCAGCTAACCATTTTGATTACAACTATTATTTTTTTGTTGACTTCCATAAACTTAACCTATAAAGTTTACTTCTGCCGACGCAATTAAGGTTATGTCCGCATTATTGCAGGTGGAGCCTCTATAGCATAATGAAAGAGAGAAGCCAAGCCATATACATCAGTGAAGAAAAATCAGCTGTGAGTCTATGACGTTGAATCATCTGTACATTACTAAGAATTTTAAAACCCAATCGACGGTAAACATACCTAATAATAAATAGAAAACAACAACGACAAAACAAATTAAATAAGATTTTTAATGGAGAACCTAAATGAAAATGATGAAGACTCATTAGAATTAGCATCTAAAACATGGAATAGAGTCATTGATTCAGCTTCTAAAGTAAGAAAATAATTTTTTCTGAACCATTGTTTCTTGATGACATTATTATGAATATTTAAAATATTATCATTTAATTTTTTTTTAAGAGTGGATTTAGAGAAGGTATTACAGATGGTTCTATGTCAGTCTTTCAAGATGGTTTTGATAGAGGCTACAAAGAAGCTTTCAAAACTACACTTTTGATAGGAGTTTACAAAGGCCTTGCGAGCTGTTTGGGGAAAGATTTAAAACATCCCACAGAAATTGAAAACCTTTTATCTGCTACTAAACGAGGAAAATGCTACTTATGTGATTTAGAATCAGACAAGCCTGAAACTATACCTCAAAAATCAATTACTGAAATAGAAAATTGTCAACAGCAACATTCAAACGAAATATTAAAAACTTTACAAAATTATTTTAATCCCTTTTTAAAGGATCAGAACATAGATCTAGATTTTTTAAATTTATATGCTTCAAACCATTAAATATGTTTACTTCACAAATGCTATATCAATCTATACAGTATATTGCATGTACCGATGCAGTAAATGGAGAAAAAAGTTATGACATGTGCTTTATTGAAATTTAAAAACATCAATATTTTATACTTAAGAAAATTTAACTATTGATTTTTATAAGCAAATTGTATTATGAAAGTGAGCTCAAATTTAAGCTCTATTTTTTAATAAATATATTTTGTGTAACAAATATTTAAAAGTTTTAATAATTTTACCTTATTTGACTAACTAAAATTACCTTTTATATCTGAAAAAAAATCCTTAAAATAATTCATCATTATAAGCAATTATTTTTTTAATATTTATTTAGATTAAGATGTACAGCATTTAATTGATTCTAAAGTTATCTTAAATATTTATTATTTAAGTTAAACTAAAAACGGTTTTTTTTACATAATTAAAGTTTATTAATAATATTGTCTTGCGCTTTACTTACTTAAAAATTCTTTGAAATAAACATAAAACTGTTTGAAGTTATAAAATTTGTAATTTATTAAGATTTAACAGAATCAAAAACAAATTAATTACTATTTATTATTATTTCAAGTGTATAAACTTTATTAGTAAAAAGAATGATTTAAATTAAAAAATTTTAATCACTTTTTATTTAGTGTATATTTTGAACGATACTTAAAGAATAAAAAGTACAAACATGGATCCTTTTATAAATATAAACCTTCTGGAGAACCTTCTTTCTTCCTATATAACACACTTTCCTTTGACTTTTTAAAGTCTTCACTAGTGACTTTCATACGTCTTTCTCTTAATGCCATTAGACCAGCTTCAGTACATATTGCCTAAAATTTAAAAGTTATTAATAAATAATCAATTTAAATTATATTTTTTTTTAATTAATTAATAATATTAAAATAGAAAAAAATTCTTACTTTGATATCTGCACCTGACAGATCATCTTTTGCCATAATTAATTCAGTCAGATTAACATCTGGTGCCAAAGTCATTCTACTAGTGTGTATACTGAAAATTCTCTTCTTAGTTTTCTCGTCAGGTAATGGAAATTCTATTTTTCTATCAATACGACCTGGCCTAATTAAAGCAGGGTCTAGTGTTTCAATTCTATTTGTTGCCATAACTACTTTAACATCTCCTCTACTGTCAAAACCTATTGAATTAAAAAAGTAAGTTATTACAATGATATGAATATTACAATCATTATTATCCTATCGAGAAATTTAAATATTTCAATTTACCATCAAGTTGATTCAACAGTTCAAGCATAGTTCTTTGAATTTCTCTTTCACCTCCACTATTGCTATCATATCGTTTGGTACCTACAGCATCAATTTCATCAATAAAGACAATTGATGGTGCATGTTCCTCTGCTACTCGAAACAGTTCTCTGACAAGTTTTGGCCCATCACCTAAATATTTTTGAATAAGTTCTGAACCAACAACTCTCAAAAAAGTTGCTGATGTTTGATTAGCAACTGCTTTAGCTAATAAAGTTTTCCCTGTTCCAGGAGGTCCATATAAAATAACTCCTTTTGGAGGTTTTATACCCATTTCTTCGTAATATTCTGGATGAGTCATTGGAAGCTCAACTGATTCTTTAATTTCTTGAATTTGAACATCTAAACCTCCAATATCTGCATAAGTTTCTTGAGGAGCCTTTTCTAATTTCATTACCGTTACCATTGGATCGGTATCATCGCCTAAAACTCCAACTACAGCATGAACTTTATGATTAAGGAGTACTGAACATCCTGGTTCTAATTGATCTTTATCAACAAAAGAAAGAATAGAAACATAATGTTCTGAACCAACTGAAGTAGAAACAATAGCATGATTATCGTCAATAATTTCTTCTAAAGTTCCTACAGACATAGGAGTTCCTCTCAAATCATCAACTTTAGATCTTTCCTCTTCATTCTTTTCTTCTTGAGGTTTCAAACGCTCTTGATTTCTAATGAATTCCTCCTCCATCAGAAGATAATCTTTGATGCGTTCAAGCTTTAAAAGTTTCAGTCTACATCTTGTATGAGGAGTAACTTGCGGTAGCTTCAGAGCTGCATCAGGTCCTTTTGTTCTGCGCTTCTTCTTACCAACTCTTGTAGGTACAGGAGGCTCATACTTCTTCTTTTTGTCTTTATCATCTTTTTTGTCTCCTCCACTTCCACCTGGGCCAGATTGATTTTGACCCTAAATAAATAAATAAACAAATTTAAATGAAAACATTTTTCATGTTGATTTGCAAGTAGGTTAAGTTTTATGGAGAATGAAATTTAATATTTCGAGTACAATAAAAATATTTTATTTTCATTCTTTCAATTGCATGACATTAGATTTATATTTCTACAAACTAATCTGTTTTATATATCATTATTTATTTAACTTACCATTTTATACGTAAACTGTTGACAAGCCTTGTTGGAAATCACAAAGTCATTCGCGGACCAAGTCCGCCATGTTGCTTACGATCGAGATTTCGATAATCCAAGAACGATTGCCGCCATCGAACGATAGAAAAATAAAAAGTTCAATTTTTGAAATGGAAAAATTATGACAATGTAAATAACTGAAAAGTAAAAAAA
>JAPYZA010003734.1:0-14950 GCA_030522685.1 Eupelmus azureus | reverse complement strand
AAACACTATACATAATCACAAAACAAACTTTAAGAAACTTTCAAAGTATATAAATTATTAAAAATACTCCATTATTACACTATCTTATTTTAATATTGCGATTGAGTAGGTGAAAGACTATAAAGAAATAAAGTTGCGACGAGCACTCCTCGATTACCGCAACCCAGTAAGCCTCGGCGATCTCGTGTAAAGTAGCAGCAGGCGCCACCGCCTAACTTCAGACCGATCGGAGGATCCATTCACACAATTTATAACAGTTTATCTATTTTAATATCCAATTCCTCGAATTTTATTTGATTAGTCGAAAAACAATACAAGAAACGTACTCTATTTTTGGGTTACGGATTTCATTGAAACTTTGCCCAAAATGATTCTTTCGCCGAAAATATAACATACGTATTTCGGCGATTTTTCGAATGGGTTTCCGAGTTTTCCGAATGTAAGTTACAATACAATAAAGAGTTCGATTTGTGCGAGAACTTAAATGAAAGCTTTTTTCTTGCATTTTAAATTCGGTTTTATGTAGCACTCTTTGATATATCTTCATATAAGGGTTCTAAGGAAATCGTGTTTTTGAGTTTGATATGATAAAATGTGCTATATTTAGAACTCCATTCAGATTTGGACAAAAGAATTGCAAAGTTTTATCAAAATCCGTGGTTCAAAAGTGAGGTACTTTGCTTGTTAGTCCAGCTAATCGAGCAAGTGTCCAGCAAAAAACATCTAAAAAGATTCAAACACAAAACTTTCTACAAGCCAATAGTAAATATCAGATGAAGAATTTACAAGATTAAACACGTATTAGCCCTGTTAATACTAGCAAGGAAAGAGTGTCTGGAAAATTAGAGAAAAAGATAATGAAGATAGCTAACCAAAAAACTTTAATTTAAGTTTATGTTTGTTAAAAATATTGATTCTTTCGAAAGTTGTAAGTAATTATAGAAAGCATAATAAAGTTATTAAATTTCTTCAAAACAATTATCAAAAAAAGACTGAGTTTTAATTATTTATTACGCATTTTAACTATGCACGGAGAAGCGCATGGAGCATAATGTAGAGCGACGTAATTTTTAAATTCTCATATCTGTAATATTAGATGATAAAAGAGACAGAAGAATTTTTACACTAAATTTTATTTGATTACGTAAACATTCTAGTTATTCTTAAAACTTAAAACTAAATGTTTAAATAATTATCCGTAAATTTTTTGGTAATAAATTTATTAATATGAGTCTACAACATCAATATTGTTTCAAACTATTAACACAAATATAAATGTTATTTCTTTTAATAACAACAAACGACAATAAAAAATTAACAATTAAAATACTGATATATTGAAATATAATTAAATTTATATAAAATTTATGTTTTCTTCAACTGATCTCTTACAGTTTTCCGCAAATCGATTTCCTGAAATAAATTTAATTAATTATGCATAAAAATATTATTGAAAGTCGTATAAGATATTTTTGATTTGTTTTTCAAATATTCTGCGTTACCTCGGATAATTTATCATTAAACATAGTTTTTAATTGTTTTAAATTTTTCGAGTATTCATTTTCAGCATCCAATATATTTCTTTTTTCTTTTTCTATCATATCTTCGATCTTTCTCTTATCTTCTTTTAATTTTTCTAATTTTACTTTTAGCGCATCATATTCTCTATAAAATAAGAATATTTAAAAATATTTTCATTATTTACAATGTGGTATACTAACTAGGAGAGACTTAGGTCATTGGCTTGTGGAATTTGCTCAAACTTTGGAATATGTTTCCAGGCATTAAAATATTAAGAAAATCGGAATTTTCGACCAAATGCTTTAAAAAACTTTTATTTTTTTATTGTTTAGATTTGAAGAAACAAGCTTCATAAATTATATATTACTTTTGTTTTTCCCAAAATTAAAATATTCTTTTTTCTTTAAAAGTTACAAAAGTTTACAGTTAGAGATCAAAAGATGTATAAAATAACGAGTCATGTTAGAACTACAGTTTTGTTACATTTTTGTTGCTTAGCTTTGAATTATTATAATTTTTTAATGAAGTAGAATATTTCAATGCTGCGAAAAGCTACTAAAGTTTATATCTTCTATCTTAAATTGATCTATTTACAAATATGTATGATGTACTTTTATCTTCTAGGCTAGATGAAATGGTTTGGAGAAAAACGTTTATTCAAATATTTCCTTAAAATTACGCTAAATATAATATCTATAACTTGAGATTTTTAAGCGCTAAAAGGTCTGAAATTTCAGATTTCTTTATATTTTTACATCTGATAACAATTCTCAAAATTTGAGCAAAATCCATGACCTGAAAATCAACTTTAGATCTTAATCGACATTATTCTCTCATTGCATGCATCAATGTATACTATTTTTAACTTTTTATCCGTTTTTCAAAAGTAGCGTAAATACAAATTTCATAAACATAAGAAATGCGCTATCATTTATTATTAAAAAAAAATCCTATATCCCTGGTAATTTTTGACAAAAATTGTATCACGCGAAGAGAAAAACTATTTCAGACTCGGGCCTGAATGAGGGTAATAATAAATGCAAAATTTTATAAGAGTACCTTCTCTTTTCATCATGTGAATGATGCAATTCTGAAAGAAGTCTTTGACTCTTTTCTAGATCTACTGTAATAGTAGTACTGACATCACTTGTTGAGCTACTTCGTTTACGCTCTAATAAAATAATTTCTTCTTTTAAATCATCCAGTTGTTTTTTCGCTGTTTTAAATTGCAAAATCGTTTCTCTATAAGAAATGAAATATTTAATTAATTATCGTTAAGGTGACCAATCCGTATACTATTTGTAATCTGTGTGAAAATTCTGTTCGTTTCTAATTTATTTATGTGCTATTATTATAGTTAAGTATTATTATTATTATAACATACATTTTTTACTTACAATAATTCGAATCAATATTCACATACGTACTTTAGTTTTTTCATTACTTCTCCAAAGTTCATAATTTTGTTTTGGCTGTTTTTCACTTCATTTTCGGCTGATTCGTTATTTTGAATTTGAGTTTTCTTGCGATTAATACAATCCTGTAAATTCTGCCTTTCTTCCATTTTATCTTCTAACTTTTTTTTCAATTTTTTTGATCGATCAGTGTATTCTTCTGGAGATATTACAATTTTCTTTTGTAAATCTTTAGTTATTTCATGCAACTAAAAAAAAATTTGCAAAGATTATTCATAAAGAATTTCAATTTTGACTAACTACCATTAATAAATAAAATTAGAACATAAAATTTCACAAAAGTAAAAAATTTTGTTCAAATGTCAAGCCTTACTCAAGTATAATGGATTTTATATCTTATATTTGTTAAGTTATAAATTTTTTGCTGTTTTAAATTCTTCATATTTTATGTGATCTTAAAATTTTCGAAATTTACACAATTTTTGAGTGGAAATGCATACTAACATTTATATTTTCACATGACTATTTAAATAAAATAGTTATGATAATATAGAACTTAAACAAATATTTGAATCGATTATAAAAAAAAGTATGCTAAAAAAGAAATAGTTATAATCTATCACAGACTGATTAGTTTATCAATTGATTTTGAAATACTTAGAGTAATTACTCTCTAGCCCAGAAAATAGTACTTTTCGACATAAGTATACATTTTTCGCATGTGTATCGAAAAATATTTCAGTACCAAAAATTAGTATTTTAAAGTTCGTAATTTCTTCTTCTTAATATATATAAGTATAAGCGAAAATTTGTTATTTGCAGGTTGCAAAAATATAAAAGGGATCATGGCAAAAAATTATCACGTATACTTTGACCTCGTTGAATTTTTCCGTCTCTATGTAATTTATGTTTTATTTTAAAATTTAATACCTCGTGTGCTTTAGATTTCAAAACATTATATTTCTGAGATTCTTCTTGTTTTTTTGCAGAAATTTCTCCCCCGCGTTTCTGTAATTTTCTAATAATTTTTGCATCATTTTCCATTGCAGATTTTGTATCCTCTATTTCTTTTTTTAACTATAAACATAATCTAGTTATTTTAAATAGACTTATATGAGTAAAATGGTTAATTTATATAGAACTGTTTTATACTTTTATTATAAGTCCGGCTTTATTTTCTCGGTCGTTAATAACTGATCCAATTTTTGCTGCGAAATCAGCTTTCTGTTCTATCATATCTTCTATTTCTTTTTCACGACATTCCAGTTCGACAAATAAAGACTCATTTTCCATCTTTTTCGTCCTTACATATGCAAAAAAGTTGAAAAGTACTTTGATTCTTTTACATGCCTTCTTGCATCCTTAACATAAAATTTCCGTAAATATGTTGAAGATACAATTTATTTTACATTTATTATATTTATTATTTAAAAAATCAAACAATTATATTTTTTTCTGATTCACATTTATAACAGACTGATTATGTATTATTATTTATTTTTGATGCTCCGTGCGCAAAGCTCGATTTCGCGCACCCCTCGAAGAACAAAGCGTATGCCAAATCTCGCTTCGTGCACGTTGTATAAAAAAATACGGTTCGATACATGAGCGAGGAAGTGATTTCAACCGTGTGTGGCCTTTACACCCTCGCTTTGCTCGGGCGCAAACGACCACACGAGGCTGAAATCACTTTCTCGCACTAGCATCCAAATGTACTATTTTATTGTGTTCTTATTCATTGTTTATGTTTACATTACGAACCAGTACTTTCGCTGTACTTATGAGAAATTCTTTTGTAGAAATAGAATATCTTAATATACAGGAAGAGAAAAATCATAAAATTATTCCTATATACTCTGTAAATTTTAAATAGTGGAAATTCGCACTTTTTACTCTTTAGTGGAGCATTCTGAACTAAAAAATAGTGAAAATTCACGATAAAGTAGTAGTCGATTTACAAAATTTGCAAGATTGTCACGAGATTTTTCCTCGTGGTACTCTTGCAAATTACGCATAGTGGGTAATAAAGGAATAGTTTCTTGATTTTTCTCCATGAAGTCTCAGAGTAAATTTCTTTTCTGCTCTTGATATAAAAAATACTATTAAAAGAAAATTTTAAGGGCTGTCTAAAAAGATTACTATTTTTTCACTTATTCCGAACATGCGATACTTTAAATTGCAAATTTATAAAAACTTTTTTTTAATAAGTACCTGGACTTGTAATATCAGTAAGAGCCATATCTTTTAAGAAAATTTCATCGCAGATTGATGCTAAAGCTGCATGTAAGTTAATAGCCCTAATCGCACCTGCAGATGCTTCTTCATCATAAACACGATCTAGTTGTTCTGGCGTAGGCTATCACAAAAATCCATTATAATATATTTTTATCGTTTTTATCCGTTCTCTAAATTTAAATCAGTGAGAAATTTACTGATTTAATAGTTTTTTTCTACAGATTTTTCAATGCATGAAATCATATGATTGATTTTTCTCTGAGATTAATTTGTATTGATAATAAAAATTTTCACTAATTTATGTCGGGAGCATACCACAAATAAATTGATGAATCTATTTTTATTATTTAACCCTTTGATTCCCACTGTGAGTTATTTTTATGTATTTATTGGAATTCAATTTAAAATGTACTTACAGCATTTTCAAATACATATAAAATATAATCAGATAATATACTTTAAATAATTATTTTGTTAATTTAAAATAAAAAATAAAATTAAAATTGAAATTTTGTTAAATTTATTTGGGAATGAAAGGGTTAAACTTATAAGTAGATAAAAATTCTAACAAGCGTGTTTGACACAACCAAATGAATAGCATTTTATGTGTTATCTTGCGGCTATAATCATGAACAATGCATATAAAAACTGAATATATATATGTGTGTGTACAATAAAATACAATAAAAATGTAAAATAAAAATTTATTTTCAAAGAAATAAAATTATAGAAAAATAATTGTTAATTTTTATCGCATAAGCAGACAATAACATTCTAAATTATGAAATTAGACAGCTATAACCAGTGTATTTCCAGCGACAAATTTTAGTAAACAAATATTTTCTACGTTTAATAGTAAATATTCACTAAAAAATAATGTATTTATACTGATTTAAATTTAAACAGTCAATAATAAAATTTGTTGAAATATTTATTTGATGAAATAATAAAATTTTTACCTTTGCAACTACATCACCATCAAAATGAAACTTTTTCAAGTAATTTGTTACTAACTGAACCATGAATTCTTCAGTAGGATTTTCCAAAGTTTTTATATCTACTTCAATCCCCGCATCTTGGAGAACACTTTGAACCGTCTCAAGCTCCATAATTTACTTTTTAAAATATTTAAATATAGGTACACACAACTCCTTTTCATGGAATAACTTGTATTACAAGTATATTTAAAATTTATTTCGGAACCCGTTATTCAAATCAACACTCAATGACTAATCGGGATGTTGATACTTCGACCTGTGTTTCCTTAATAATTTAAACATAACTCACACAGATGATATTTTCTTTAAAATCACTAGAAGCGCGAAAACTAAATTACTTTAAAAATTTGTTCTTCGGATATATTAATATTTTTCGAAAATTTTGACCAGCACATGACTGCAAAGAAGAAAAATTATAATGGAAATACTATGAGTTTTGAAAGTGAAACAATTAAAATAATTTTTAAATATCATATACAGGAATTACAATATTTTATTATTAAGGATTGTACTGAGATCATCGGAGAACCTTTAAAAAAATTTTCTAAGTAGTTTTATATTTATTAAATTATATTAATTAATTACATTATTATATTTTTATTAAGGCAATAGACTGCTTGTTTTTGTGATAATAGCGGGTACCAGAACAACAGTTGTACTCATGCGATTTTGTCATTTTTGAACTTTCAAATTGTTTAGCAACGTTTCCAAAACGTGAAATTTATAAAAAGTAATCTTTAGTATATTTAAAAAATTTACCATGAAACGATAATAAACTATTTGTGTTTCCTTTTAATTATATGTTTAACAAAAAATAAATAAACAATTATACGTTAAGTCAACCTGATATTTTATAACTATTGAAAAAACCGAACAACTTTTAAAACTTTCGATGGAAAAATAGTTTCAGATTTGAGATGTAGGAAACGTTTACGACCCAATATTCAACGAACTCCGAACATTTACAAAAGTACATTGTTTTCGCGCCGCATAATGGTAATTTCAAATTCAACCTGTCAGGATTGTATTAAAAGTATATGCAATCATTTTTATATACAATCATTGTATACAATCCTGTCAACATATTTTTAGGTGGGTGGTGCCTGCGAAATATATTATAGGATTATATAAAAACAAGGAATAATAACTATAGGTTTACCTACAGAATGAGAGCAATTCATTACAATCTCGCTTCATCTCTGACTCGTATCAAATTTATCAATAATCCAATGTGTAAATGTAACACAGCCAATGAAGGCTTAGATCATGGCCTTTGGTCTTGTCGATTATACTCAAATCAAAGAATCAAACTCATTAATAATTTTAAAAAATTAAAAATAAAATAACCAAATAATACTAGAACAATACTATGTAATCTTTCTGTTTATAAAACACTGTATAAATTTTTCAAAGAGTCTAATCTAGCAATATGAAATATATATATATTAGATCTGATGTAATTTGTACTATATATCGTTGCTTCTTACGAAGACTATCACGTTTCTGTATATTTTAGCATGTAAACGTGTTAGTCTTCGTAAGAGGCGACGATATAATGTATATATTTTACATATAATAATAGTTAATGTATAAAATAATATATGAAAACACTCACAGTGTTTTCTAAGCTAAATAGCTTATTTGTAAGTTAATAGAGCTTTCTCAATAAAAGAAAAAACTATAGGTTTATCAGGAGCAGCAAAAAAAAATAAAAAATTCAATATTTTATAGGATTATTAACGTCTTAACAGTCTCGATTATCTTCATTACGCAGGTGCTAAGCAGAAAGAAAACATTTATTTTGATACTTGCAATTCGTTATATTTCTGTATGCTCAATTCATCATCGCGTACATTCTATATTTATGTGGATTAAATTTCACAGTTTTCGTATTTTAGGTAATTTATGAATGAATGTATGAATAATATATACTCCGAAAGACATTTTTCAAAAAAGCATTTTGGGAATTTGTGCAAAACTCAGATATTCTAAGTAAACATTTTATATTGATGTCGCGATGAAAAATGTTACATGACACAATTCATCTTATTTAATTTCCATTAGGATTTATTCATTGATGTCTAAGATATGAACTTTTACAAACATATGGTTAAAAACAGTTTCTGTGTAAAAGATAATGAAGTATAAGTAAAAGGTAATTTATAACGATGTATTCAACTAGAATACATATTTGTAATTTAATTATCATTGTTAACAAAACTACTTTATTATTTCAAAAGTGTCTTTTTTTATCAATATTAAGACTATTAATTTGTCACCTCGAATTAAATTTCGATGGTATCATACGCATAAAGCTATATTGTTCTCCTAATTTATAGAATATATTATATACTACATAACTGTCTAAGTTGCTGAAATAATATTGATAAAATTATTATACAATTGTTTTTATTTCTTTGTAATGATATTTATTGAAAACAAAAATAAAGTTAAAGATTAACGTTATTTTTTCAATTAGTTGCTATTTATATAATTGTGCATTTAAATCAATTCATTTTTAAATAGTATTTCATTGTTTCATCTCAGGAACTATAACTACAATTATTTAAAAAAAAAAAAAAAACGTTTTTTCTTCTTTTATTTTTTAAATTTAGAAAAAATATTCTGATTTTGGTTTTATTTTATGTAAGAAATAGTACATTTCGATATGGGCGTGGAAGCTGGTTATTTGCCTCGTCAGACATTTTTCGTCCAAAGCGTGGGTGAATAGTCATACAAGGCAAAAATCACATTATACACCAGTATCAAAACTTATTTTATGCCACGAAAACCGAAAAATCATCTTAAAATTAGGATTCTGATGTTTGAGTAGCATAAAATAAATTACTATTTTAAAATTTACTAACAATAACTACGATAATTTTATTGTTTTTTTAAAAAAGCTATTTTAAAAACTGATTATGCTCAATATGATTTACCTACATTCATTCAAAATCTCGTTTTATTTATTTTTATTAAACTAATTTTAGACTTTCGTTTTGTACAATCAATTTTAAAAACTAGTATACACAATTATTAGGTGAGGAGGTGTTTTATGCATGAGTTTTTGTCACTCACGTTTTATTCCGTCAAGAAGCTATACTCGTAGGTAAAACGCCTACTTAGCGCACTAGCAGCGTAACGTCCCGATTGCAAAGGTGATAGAATCTGATAAAAATTAGGTGTGTTGTTATTCCTGTAGATGATCTGTACGTTGTCAGAATGACTTCCTGACCTTATGTCATTGAAAAATATATGAACTTTTACAGGACACACGGCAGGCGGGAAACAACTGAATTTTTAATATAATAGAAAATATTTCAAATACATCACAGTTAAAATCAGTATATTTAAAGTTAAATTTAGATAACAAATTTTAAAAATTTAATTCACATGAACTAATTTCAGTGATGATGTGGAAAACCTACTTCAACATTCGATACAGAACTGATAAAAATTAATACTGAACATTAATCAGTTATTATTCATGTAGATGCCCGTGCGAATTTATTTCTTTAACCTACGAAAAACGGTAAGCATATTTTAAGTAAGCTGTTTTTTTTGAGTTGATTAAAAAGATGCTTGAGATTCATTGACGAAGTAATAATCGTCTTTTTTATCTCGGTAATTACTTTTGAGTGACTAAGTCATAACTAATACATGACAAAAGGTTTTTTCTTTAAACGCATGCTCAGAAAATAATGAACCGTAAATTTAAATGAACATTTCTAAAATGCAACTGTTTTAAATGAAAACGTTATTGGATATAAAAAGAAGGTAACTACAGCTGTTTCCATTTTTTGCGTGAATAGATAGATATAAGTTGAAGCAATGAACATGCAAAAACAATTAATTATATGAACTGATTTCTGAAAATCAATAACTCGATTTGTACAAAAAACGCATCAAGTTATTATAGACTTAATTTGAAGATACTATTTTAAAAGGACCATGAAAATAAATTCAACGATACTTGCTGTACAACCTGATTAATTCAATTATTATTATTTTTTTATACAATAAATACTTAGGTGGGGATTTTTTTAGAATAACTGAAAGCAATGCTATCTGCTTTTAGCCTATTCCAAAGGAATTTATCATTATTTTTAAAAAGATATTTTACAAATATTTAATAATGACCACTTATTTCCCTGAAAAGGCGCGCTGAAAGTGACCTATTATTCCCGCAACTTTCGAGGAAGGAAATAATGGGCCATTATTTCTCTCCTCGGCTATTATTTCCCTGCTAGCATTTTTATTAGAAAAAAAAGAAAAATTATTGAAAATATAAAATAAAAACAAATAAGTGGCCACAGTTAAGGTGGGAATAAAGTACTATATGCACCTCGAGATTAAAGTCAATAATCAAGCAAAGTCAAGTGCTAAACCCGACTTTTTGCGTAAGTGTGTTGTGTGCTAAGCGTGTGATTTACACACTTATTTAAAACAGGTACACTAAGAATGTGTTTCAGGTTCGGGTATTTGTCATCCGAACGAAGTGAGGATGGTAAACCCAACCCGTGCGTAAAACACCTACTTAGCGTAGTAGTTGCGAAATGTACTATTTAAAAACTCCATAACTGTAATATTATAAAACTGCTACAAGGGAACCCTATTCGAAAGTTTGCTAATGGAGCTTCGTACTTTCAAATCTGAAGTTTTTTTCTGTAAAAATGTAAAATTAGTTAATTTTTAAAATATTTTTTAGAATATAACGCTTTAATAACAAAATAGACTCACAAATTTTTGTTATTATAATTAACAGATAAATTTTAATGTTTTTTTCTTTTAAAAAATGGTATCTGTGTGTGAATTCTCAATCAATTGAAAATTTACGTTATAGTTTTTTTTTTAGAAATTAATTAGGTCAAAAATCAATTTTCAGCCTATTTGATTGAACCATTTAACGCCAAATCCATTTTAAAATTTAAATGGTTTTGTTGACATATAATTTTATAAATTTTTAAGTATCTTCTGTTTTTTTTTATTTATTTTAACGTTTCTAACATAGTTTGTCTTTATTTCAGTGTTACGTTTTCTAGTAGTATACATCGTCTACTATACGTCATATGTCTACATAGATTTCAGTTAAAAATTCCATCCGATTAAACATTTGTGATGATTGATTTTCGTCATTCATTAAATAAAATTCATTAAATTACATCAATTTACGCACATCCGATGCAACGTCACAATACTCATACAGCTGTTCAAGCTTCATTTCTAATATGATTAATATTGTTTTTTAATAAAACTTGATAAAACTTCAACTTCCTTAAAAATAATATTGATTTCTTTATCTATAATATGAATTTTTGCAATTTTCGGGGCAATATTAAAGCAACTGTGATCATTGCTGTCATAAATAATCCAGCTGTTCAAATTTGATGCATAAATCAAATTTTACACTTGTAAATAGAAATCAAAAATCTTTCCCGGCTTAATGAATGTATCATCATCAGATGAGCAGGTACACAATTTAATTCACAAATTGTTTAATTTTTGCATAATTGAAAAAGTATAAATACTGATGCTTAAAAATTGCTTACTAGATTCGAGCTTCGTCGTCTAATCAGATCGACGAATTTGGATTTCTAAATAAATTGATGAAGGTAAGGTTTCAATAACTATTGTTTTCCATTAAAAACTTGGATTTTTAAAGCAGCTAGAACAATTTCTTGATTAGATAACAACTATTATATCTAGTCGATAAGTACGTATTTGTCAGCATATTATCATTACGACGTATCGATATCCTGATGCACATTTGATTTTCCAAGTAGTTTAATACTTTCCAGTTGAAGACAAAGATTGTAATAAAAGGATTTCCATTTATTTGCAGATGCGCGCCATAACTTTGGTGTTGGCTGGCCTTTTGGCCCTGGCTACGGCTTCCAGCGACAGTAAGTATTTCAACATATTAAAAATTAATACTTTGTTAAATGAATAAAAAATAAAAAGTAAAAAAGATATTTAAAAAATTCAATATTACAAAATTTCGTTAATAGACAAGATTGTTCTTGTAGTAAAAATTATATTAATTTTTTGATAATTCAAAAATAACTAATTTCTTATTAATATTCTATTTTAAATAAAAGTTTTTTTGATACTTAAAATTTCTGTTAACTCGTTAAACCTGAAGCCCTCATACTAAGAGTGACTATACTTTCGCACATTTTACTTTAAAATGGTCCAACTTAGGGATTTCCATGTGTTTTTTCGTTAAAATGACTGTCAGCATGATTTAAAAAGTAGATTTGGAAAGAACGTGTAGAAATTTCAGAATGAACTGCTACATAGAAATGAACTTTAAAAGCCATAAATATTTAGTACAGATCATCACACAAAAGGTCCAACTAGAAAATTAGAAAAAATTTGATACTTGAACTTTGTTTCGGTGGAAAAAAATATTTAGTAGCAACATATTCGCAAAATATGAACTTAATTACATAATAAATACTTTGGTCGCAATATTGGAAGCAAAATATTCAAGTAATACTTTCTTTTTAGAAAAAGTCGTATGCTACTTCGGTAGCTGGGCTGTCTACCGCCCAGGAAATGGCAAATTCGACATTTCATACATCGACCCGTCGCTCTGCACCCATTTGATCTACACATTCGTGGGCATCAGCGAACAGGGAGACGTGAAAGTGCTGGACAGTTGGCAGGACCTTGCCGACAACTACGGCAAGGATGGCTTCGGTCGCTTCAACAAGCTGCGCAGCTCCGAGACCAAAACTATGATCGCCATCGGTGGCTGGAACGAGGGATCAGCCAAGTACTCTCACGTCGTGGCCAATCCCACCATCCGCCAGAGGTTCGTCCAGAACGTCGTAGCCTTCGTGAAGAAGTACGGCTTCGACGGTTTCGACGTGGACTGGGAATACCCGAACCAGAGAGGTGGCAAACCCGAGGACAAGCAGAACTACGTTGCCCTTCTGAGAGAGCTGCGAGAGGCATTCGACAAGGAAGGTCTGATTCTCAGCGCTGCCGTTGGAGCCGCCAAAAAGTCAGCCAGCCAATCTTACATCATCTCCGAGATGTCCAAATATCTGCACTTCATTAATCTGATGACGTACGATCTCCATGGTACTTGGGACGGTAAGACCGGCATCAATGCACCATTGTACGCTGGATCCTGGGAGCAGGGAGCAGAGAAGGAGCTCAATGTCGTAAGTTGATCGATTATTGTCGTTACTAATGTAGATAAAATCGGGATTTTAATTTGTTCCAAGTATGACGCATAAAAGAAATTCCGTTTGCACAGAATTTTTTAATCCTATCAGTGATCGACTTTGATAACTCTTTATGATTTGCGCTTAGATAATAAAAAAGAAAGATGCAGATACACACACATCTGAGTTCTAATGCGATTAGCTATGTTTCATGTATCTATATAGAATAATAGCACTTGTATTCTGTGTTTCTGATAACAGAAGTATAAAGTATACACCGTTAATATTGTAAAAGGATTGAATATTTTTTATCTAGCTAATAAATTTTTTTTATTTATTGATAATGGATAATAATAATGACAGTAAATCATCAACAAAAAAAGCTAATTTGCGCAAAAATCAATCCCGTGATTTTATCTGTGCTCCGTCGAACAATCACCATTTGAAATTATCCAAAGAATTCAAACACTTTTTCATTTCCCCACCCCGCAGGAAGCTTCGATCCGCTACTGGCTCGAGGAGGGTGCACCAGCCGAAAAACTGGTCTTGGGAGTGCCCCTGTACGGACGCGGCTTCACTCTGAACAACGCCAACAACCACGGCATTGGCGCCCCGAGCAACCAGCCAGCTACCGCCGGACCCTACACCCGTGAGCCAGGTATGCTGGGTTACAACGAAATCTGCGAGAACATCAAGAACGGCGGCTGGCAAGTCGAGTGGCAGGAGGAGCAGCGCGTACCTTTCGCCTACAAGGGTAACCAGTGGGTCGGTTACGACGATCAGCGGTAAGAACGTTTTCTTTTCGTTTTATACTGAAGTATATGCTTGAATGTATGTACTCACTGTACTGAAATCTGGTTAGTGCATCGATCGGGTGTATCTTAGAGCTAATTAGATTTTGGAGCAATCGGATAACGGGAATGCTTAAGCTCAGTAAAACGGTAGCAAATGATAAACGCGATTCCTACCTTAGCTTCCTATCGACATATGTAAAATTTCACTAAATAGTTTTAGAGATAGGAAATGAATAAATGATTATGAAAATCCAAAAATCTTCAAAATAATTTATAGAATTTTCTGAAAATTGAACTTGAAATTGTTTGCACTACAAATTTTAAGAGATTTTGCTTCAATTTTTTTGCTTTCACTGAAAATATTTAAGAAGGTAAGGTAGGGATTGCGTTTATCATTTGCTACCGTTTTACTGAGCCTCAAATAAGAATTTTTTTGCTTTCACTGAAAATATTTAAGAAGGTAAGGTAGGGATTGCGTTTATCATTTGCTACCGTTTTACTGAGCCTCAAATAAGAAGTATGTATTTTTCAAAATTTTGAAAGTAAAGAAAAATAGGTTTCAACTATTAATTATTATTTATAACATATATTTTTAGAACATACAGGCTTCTTATTATATAAATATAATGTGAGTTTAGAATCAATTTTTTTAACAAACTCTATATAACTTTTCGTAATTTGCTTATTTAAATTTGGTTAGTTTGTATTAACTTTGTCAAATTATAAATTTAAGTGTTCTTAATAAATTAACAGAAGAAAATAGAAAACTGCAAAATTAAATTTTTTATAAAAAATTTTGCAGAAAAACAAAT
>JAPYZA010003733.1:0-14578 GCA_030522685.1 Eupelmus azureus | reverse complement strand
TTACAACATTCAAAAAGAAATAAGTATCATTAAATTGCAATTAGAATATTTGGTTTTAAATTTTTATTTTAAGGAAATTTTAAACAAGTGCACTGAAAATAAAAATTGTATTATATAAAACGAATTCATGAAACTTAAAGATAAAATAGTTATTTATTTCTTTTCGTGCATTAGTTTATATAAAAAGATCTGATACCTTAAATATTTTGGAATCCATATAAATTTTCAGAAAAATATATCATAAACAATTTTGTTCGCCATTATTTTACATTTCAAAAATCGCGTTTAAACAAACAACGATCCCGTTCCCTCGGCAAGTTATTTCGCCAGATCTTGGTGAAAGGGAAATTCGATACCGTCAAGTTTCAAATTTAATGAGCGAACGTTGGCAGCGGGACGTTGCAAAATATCGTAATTAACGCGTATAAAGTAAAGAGCAAATTAAAAACGATAACATCTACTTCGGTAGATAATGAATCAAGCCGTTAAAAAATTTCCTTCGATAGTCTATAGTTACAATGTTTATTAAACTTTACATACGGCTAATACAAAAATCTTCACATTACTTGCTTCGCGAAGTTAATACATTATTCTTACCCAAGATCCTTATCCGACTTGTTTAAACATAAGACAGCTCTCGCAAGCGCACATCGGCGCGGAGCGTAATTCATTTTCAATCGTCCGATAAACACGTCTGTTTCATTACCACGATTATTAATTAGCCGTTAAGTAACGCCGTAGCCCCGCTCGTTATACCATCGCGCTTATTAAAATGTTGCATTAGCGCGCGCGTTGCGAAATGAAACTCGACGCGTCGATCCACGAAGAAACGATCGAAGAAAAAAAAACGAAAAAAAAAGTGAAGAATAAAGAAAAAAATGCAAAGCGGAGGCCCAGAACGCGACTGTTGCGAGAATATCACGTCCTTGCCGTTAAAAATACGCGCCGCTTTCGAAAGGATCTCGAGGCTAGAGCGCGTAATATAAAAAAGCGCGAATCTCGATTTCTCTCTCTCTTTCTCACTCTCTATATAAGCCTGTCTACGTGGGATCTTTCTCAGCGATGGACTTTTGGCATTTGGCTCTCTCTCTCTCCTCGTCATCGTCTTACAGCCGTGTCACGGCTAAAAATAGGCAAGGCGCGCAGGTAGAGAGGCGTTCCTCTCTCTCTCTCTCTCTCTCTTAAAGGTCGCGCGCTGCTCGCCGAAAAAAGCCGCTCGCTCGCTCCCGAGGAATATTGCACAAGCGCGCTCTGGCATTTGGTATTCAAATCTCCGCTGCCGGCGAGCGATGCCGCCTGTGCGCTTATTAAAGTCTCTCCTCTCGGATAAAGTCGCCTTTTTTGCAGGAGGCCCCCGCCGCCGCCGCCTTCTCTTCTTCCTCGCTTCGCCTTCTTCTTCTTCTTGCGTGCTTCGCCTGCTCCTTCTCCCCACACTAATTAAAATAGTCTCGTTTTTTTCTTCCTCTCCATGCGGCGTCGGTCTTTTCCGTCCTGGCCGACGCGTTAAGTTCTCCATTAAGGGGTCGATCCACGCGCACATCCTTAAGGGGCGAACCCGCCGCGCACTTACGAAATTTTCCTAATGCCTGTATATGAATCCGGACACACTTTCGCCTCGCGGCTTTCTCCCAATAATTAAGCTTGGATACGTATACATATATACATACCCGCTTTCAGGCTCGCGCATGGGTCACAGTCATCGCGCACACTGTATACGTATACATACTCAAGTCGTTGCACTTGCTTACGTGTATAGACTCTCGCACAGCCGTGTATACCTTAGATACCCGCAGTCCAGGCGGGGAACACCGCCAAGCGTCTGGCCAGGAGACGATCGCGCGCGCGTGTCCGGCGAGCAACCTGTGCAGCCAGCGACTGAAGCCAGGCGCGCAGGAAAGAAGGAGCCGATCCGGCGAACGCCTGAAAGAGAGAGAGAGAGAGAGAGGCGGCAACGGCGGTGGCGGCTCGAAGGTGTGCGTGCCGCGGCGCGACGATAATATATGTATCCGCGTGCTCGTGTATATATCGAGTGGCTTTCGCTGTATATAGCCCCGAGAAGCCAGCTCTCTGCAGGGAGAAAGGTAGCTTATATAGGCAGCATCTTCGATCGATCGCCGATCCCGCTCTCTCTCTCTTGCTGTGGAGATTCTTTTTAACCGGGTAGCTTCGCAAAGCGAGACTCTCGAGTTCAAGCGACGACATGTAAACTTTCATTAAGCTTCTTTTTCGGTTTCTTTTTTTTAAGGTATGTGATATGCGGAGCTTCGGTGTGTGTATGTGTGTGAGTGGCCGGAGCGATCGCCTTTTTCGTATGCGGTACGCGTTCGGTTTTCGTGGTAGCCTTATTTCGAGGAGATAAGCCGGCGATACTTTAAGTTGAAGACATTTTCGGCACACACACACACACATGCGGCCGAAACTTTTACTTTAAACGAGTTCGCGAAGAGAAGGAAGGAGAGTTTCGAGCGCGCGAAGTAAAAGCGGGGACCGGTCCCCGGTGTCGCTGTACGTGGATTGAATTCTATGGCTTTGAAAAAATTTGAGGTTTTGTCCTGCTCGGTTTTATATAAATTGTTTGGTTTTATATAAGAGCGTTGAAAGAAGTAACGATTTCTCAAATGGATATAAAGAATGGGTTTTGTAAACGAAAATGTACCAACGATTTCAGTGAGTTAACAAAGTTTTACTATAGGTGTAAACTCTGAAAAAATCGCGGATAGATTGTATGATTCAAAAACATACTTGTAAAACGATTTCTTATAGAACATTCTTCAAACGCAATGCTACATAAACTAATTTTCGTGATGATCAATCGCACTTTCCACCCGTAAATCACACCGATCTTCATTACATAAACCACTTACGACGATTGTGAAACTCTCGCGTTCCATATTTTCAAGACCACGCCTAGTTCCCTCAAAGTTGCGGAGCAATTAATAAAAAAGAAAAAGAAGTAACGTTACATAAAACCGTTTACCAACGCGCAAACGGCATTAAAAGCCGTTTCGATGCGAGAGCGAGGCAAGCTACGCGCGCGCATACCGGCTTCTCTCCTCCAGCGCTGAAAATTGCGGTCGCCTTAACTTCGCGCTCGCTCGCTGACCTCTGCGCGCCACGGGGAAAGTTCTCTCTTACCGGCGCGCATAGCAGTTTCGATTTTTCCTCTTTCCCACGAAGGCAAAAAGCCTCTTTCCTATTTAGAAAAGCCGAGTGTAACAGGCTCCAGGAGATTAAATTAACGCCGCAATTAAAACCAGTTAACACGGCGCCGATTTCGCGCGCGAAAAACTGTCGCAACGATCTCGATCGTTTCGCAATCGGCACACACACATATCCGAACGAAGAAGCGCACTGGCGATCGGTACGACTTTTTCCATCGTCCAGCGTAACATTCTAATAATAGAACCTCCTCTCGCCGATCTTGCATATTTTTATTTTGATTGATACATCGTCGAAGCGCCGATCGAGCGATCGGCATTCCCCGCAATCTCCGATCGACGGCTTTTTACGAAGGTCGCGGCGCGCGTGCTGCACACGCTCTAAGTGATTCAGTCCCACTTAGGTGAGCCGTTTGCGTCATTCACAAGTCCGAGAGAGAGAGAGCCGCTCTCTTGCGATGCACTTGCCGAACGATGCTTACGAGCATCCACCCCGTATATATATATACTCGCCAATTTAGGAAGCTGGACACGAGCCGACACACTGGATTACTTTTTGCGCCGCGTCTATTTTAATCGCAACCTGCAGCGGTTCTGGTTAGAAGCGCTGGGAATGTTGTTTTTCGCAATGCCGGTTTTTTCTTTTCACCGCGATGATGAGACGCGGCTATTCGCGAGGAATAAGTTATTGGGCCGACCTTGACAGTACGGGCGATGATTTTGTAAGATTGTTTGCATCCGCGCGCGCGCCTCGGACGTTTGCTCTTCGCGGATTGTTTTATTTGCTGATTCGAACATTTGTAATACTGACACTATAAAGCGCGAGGCGGCAAAGACAAGAAGTAGAAATACTGGACGTGTATGCATATGCAGTCGCCTTGATTGACTGCCCAGTTTTTCTCGTGCCGGTAAACATTGTACCTATTACCTGACGCGAGTGTTTTTTTTTAAATAAATGTGGGTTAGCGAGTCGAGTGGAATAAGAGAAACTACTAAAGCGCCTTGATTATTATCATTTTGATGCCGCGATCGGCGAAAGATTTGGGTGAGGCACAAAAAAATTAATAGCGAGGATATAGGAATTGTAAGGTGGGTGAAATGATTTATGGTACCCGAGACCCAATACGTAGTCCATCAATAAAAAAATGGTCAGAAATTCAAGACTAAATGTATGTTATAAATACGAATAATTCCTGTAAATAATATTTAACTTTCTAGTCGTTCTCTTCAGTTACCACTTCACTAAACGCTCGTTCAATTAATTTATAAAGTAAAAACAACGCTAACCTTCAAAAGCCTAGTCGATAACGGCAAAACCGTCCATTCCCACTCAGGCGCAAATGAAATTAAAAACGATTACAAGGCAACACCTCGGCCGGAGCCGAGAGATCGGCTAAAAAGCAGGTCTGTTCCCGGCGCGCTTCGAAACTATGAGACCCTGAGCGAATTTTTTCCACATACCCATGAGCGCGCCGGCCGTCGCGCGATCTCCCCTACCGATAAGCCGCGATATAACTCCAGGCTTCATATAGAAGGAGAGCTGAGGTCCCACGCGTCAGACGCAGCGTTCCTGAAAACACGCGTCTGTTGACTCAACGCTCGCAGGAAGGAAAAGTGCACTCACTTGCGGCGCCGTTAATAAATATACATTCCCATATATACTTTCCCGCTCGTGCGCGAGTACGCATACTGCATACACACAGCCGTGCGCTTGCGCGATCGGATCTCGCGATTATAGAATCGCCTTGCGCAGCGAACGCGCGGCCTGTAGGGTTCGTCGGATGAGTGGCGCCGCGCAGGTATGCCGATGTGTGCGCGCGTGTATATATATATAGAAGCGCCCCGAGGCGTCGTGTCTTTTTGCGTCAAGGCTCGGGAATTTTCTCCCCTATATATACTCGCGCGAGCGCATAAGCCGGCCGTTCGAGTCCTCTCCGCGGGCAATAAACGCGAGAGGCGGATTATCGCGCGAGCCGCGCGGGACGACGCGCAGATCGAGAAGAGAGCTTGTTATGCGAACGAGCGCGCGGCTTTTTACGATCTCTCGTGATTTTTTGGAGGAATATGTTAGTCTCGAGCGAGAGAGAGCTTTCTGTCTCTCTCGTGCTCTTAGGAGGAGCGTCGATTAGACAAAGCCGATCGAGTTACCGGCTGAATTTATGTCCACTCGTAAATGGAAGCGAGCTGTGGGTTCGAGTCTGATGTGTATAAAGGCAGTCGTTCGCATGCTGATTCTATTGAGCGGGGATGGTGATAATCGAAGTGTAGATGGTAATTTATGGGAGATTGAGCGTTTGTACTTTTGCTTTTGTAGTGGCTTTTATTGTTTAGCTGTGCCGATCAGATGACGCTGGCTGCATCTGCGTTTGGTATCTACCGGGAGAATCAATTTTAAATATTTTACGTTATGTTTTGATTGGTAAAATTGATTAAAATTATTTTTTTATATAAAATTAGATTTGTTTTTCATTTCGTAGTGTAGCTATTATAAGCTGCAAAATATCGGCTTCGAACTTTTCCGTAGCTTAATTAACATAAATTATAAAGAAGTAATTAAATGTAAGAAATTTTACAATTATTTATAAAAATAGAAGCGGCAAAAATTGTCAGTTTGTAACATTATAATTCACATTTCAATAAATCTTGTGTAAAAATATCTTCGCTTAAATCAAACGTTTACTTAACTAATACAAGTTTATGTTAGCTCCACACATTTACAGGTATCTATTATTCAATTTTTTACTCGCAACGTGCAATCTAAAAAAGCGAATGCAAGGTAATAATAACCGGTAAGAACGATTGCTAGCTAACATCAGTCAGACTATTCCACGGTCTCACTGCAAAACAGAAAAACTTTAAATAATCATCAGTATCTAAAAAAATTCATAGAAACCTGCTATAATTATCCAACAACAAAAACCAAAAACCGTTCTAACCCACCTCAAGACTCAGCAACCTCAGGCCGGGCGAAAGCAACTCGAAAATACTTTTCGAAAACCAGCCTCGGCCCCGCGCATACACACCTCAACTCGCTCGCGCTCGATATTTAAATACATTTACGAAACGTCCGAAAGCCACACGGGCGAGGAGAAAAAGGCTAGCAAGTGCACAAGATTCCAAACCGGCTCGGAGTGGAAACTATATCCAGAATCGTCAGCGCCGCTCGTACTCATATACCCAACCTCCGCACGCCTCGGCTCGAAGACTTTATTTTTCTCTCCCAAATACCCACGTACACACACGCAGGCGCAGAAACGCAGGAGGAAACGTATATACGCGAGCGGGCTGCATTTTTATTAAAATTCGCCGACCGTCTAGAGTTTCATATCTCGCGAAATTTCGCTGGAATCTCAATGGCTCGCACGCGCTTAGAGAGACGACGCGAGCTGCAGCGGCAACGGCAGCTCCGAGCGCAGACCCGCCGGACTAGTTAATAAATTATCGTAGTCTCTCGGCCCGACGCCATGTTACATGCCTGCGCGGAATGCTGTCTCCTCGTCCGCGCGACCGAGCGCTGATTAAACTCGTCCTCCCTTCCTCTCTCGCGGCTCTATACCAGCTCTCTCTACTCTGACTGACTCGCAATTTCCTCAAAATGATCAATAAGCCGGAGCTCTCTGACTTATCGCGCCTGGCTGATGTCGTGGTGTGGGCCTTTTTTTAAAGGTTCTATATGCGCGCCTCGTTGCACTTGGTAATCGCTTTAATTAATTGCGAGCGAGCGTTCATTTATAATGGGCGGATCGCGAGATGGGCAAGCGACGCGGATGGTTTATTATATTGAAATCGGCTGGTGCGGATGAGCTGTGTGGTAGGTTGGCAGGATGCGGGGTTTTGGTTGTGTTGCTGGTTGAAGGATGATTTCAAGGGGGATTATAAATGTAGCTTCGGTCGAGAAGCTACAAGTTGCTGAAAGAGGATTACACGAGGCGAGTTGGCAAAAAAATTTTGAGAATTTTAAAAGTCTGTCTTTGAGGATGATTCTTGTTGGGATCTGGTTGATGAGTAATATGTAAACTGGTCAAGAAAAATGTTATAATATTATGAAAATCTTGTTGGGTATAGTCATACCTATTTTATAAATAAGTTTTTCTTGAACGAAATCAAAGGATTATAATAACTTTTAATGATTAATTTTAACTATTTCCATTCGGGTAACACAGTGGAAAAATTATAAGTCAGTTTCGGAAATCATTTTTCTGGAAGAATGAACGAGGAATGAGGATAGGAATTCAGTAAAGTAATCGAGTGGACCACCCATATAAATCATGGAGGGACAAAAAGATGCAGGGGGATACGTTGTATAGGCACGGCCTAGTGATTCATCTAAAAAACATTCCAAAGTTTCCCAAACTTTCTTCAAATTTGTTCTGTTCGTTGGTTTTCAAAGTTTACCTTTTGAACAATATCATCAAACGTAAAATCGTTAAACATAAATGTACAATAAGGACGCAACTACTTGTAAGACGTACTAGTGTTGATGAAAGAAAAGTAGGACAAAATAAAAGACCTCGTGATTTCAGATAAGACCATACACGTTAAAGAGTTTCACTATACTTTTATATATCTGAATGATAGAATAATGATGAATAAAAATAAAACCTTAGTTCGTTTTACAATGTACTCAGAGAAAGCGTGCACTTAAATTTTACACTCTTACAACTTACGTACAAATTTTGTCTAGAAAGTTAGAAAGACCTTCACTTTTTTCAAGAAGCCTGCAGGCAATGCGTGCCATCAATGGTTTTGATGTTCACGTGGCTGATCATATATGGCCACGTAGAAATGATTATTGCAACTAAACAGATTATCAAGCATTTATTTAATTAAATAATTAAATTAATTCTATAATGTTGATGATCGTGTAATGTTGATAACAAATAAACAATTCAATTGTCGATTAAATACAGTTTATTATTAAAAAAAATTGATTGCCAACATTTCAGTGTATTTACAACCTTTTTTAAGCCACCATAATTGAAACGTATTAAACAATATTATATTTTATTTTATCTGATAAGAGTGGAACGTGGTTCTATGCAATTGTTACTTTACTAAAATCAATAAAAAAAATTTACGAAAATATTGAATTGACATAACAGAGAAACGTACAGTTACTTATTTTTCATTTACCTTCTTGTTTTGTCTGTATTAATTTATTTTCAAATAAAACAGATTACAAGTTTTCTTTTTGATAAATATTCTCTATATCATGTTTGATTTCACAAAATTCATGTTATTTATTTCAGTTTTCGTCTCGTTAAAACTCTTAATTTTTGAAGTTTACAAAAAGCTAGTCCACGACTCGCACGATAGATATGCATCCAAAATATATAATTTTCGCGTTGCTCAAGTACAAGTGTACCCGCATGGTTCACACTTATATTATACACGTTTGTGTTCGTACGTATACTTGGTTAAACTCATTAAAGTGTGTACTCCAAGCTGCAGTAGATGATACCATCACCAACGCTACCTACGACTACATTGCGCGTTCAACATTTCCCATTTATTGTTTTTCAAAAAATAATAATTTCGATAAAAGCTTCTCAGCAATTGATTTTAGTAAGGTTTTATTTTTCTAGTAAATATTTTTTTATTATTTTTTTTTACAGCTACGAAAGAGGTAGACTTTAATCAATGAGCGCTCTTACTAATGCGCAACTATGCATGTAGCTTCAACTTATTTATGTTAATGATTCATTTCGAGAATTTCTTAATCAGAATTTCTCAGTAGAAATTTATCTCGTGATTCAAAGTGAGTCAAACATATCTCATGAACTCTTATTCGTTTTTATATAAACGTAATTATTTAAAAAAACCAAAGAATGTGAGCATTCGTGAGATATTATCTATTGAAATTTACAAGTAAAATAGTTTGTGTAAGAGTATATGAACTCGTGTTTAGAATAGCTACACGTAATAAAAACTATTTGAAAAACAGTTATCTCCTTTAAATATATATTTTTTCTGCGTATAATTCAATCTCTTAATGAATGAAAATAAAAAATAAATATTGTTAGAGTAAATCTGCAGACTGACGTGGTTCTTAATGGGGCTAAAATTGTTTTGATGTCTTTAAGGAGTGCCAGTGATCAAGCCTTTCTATCTCAAACAATTTATCATGACAACAATAAAAGCCAATTCAATAAACATTCTAACTTACAATTCTTAAGAAAAGAGACAAAAGTAAATCCTTTCACTTTTTGCAATGAAATAATTTTCATGAATAATTTTTCATAAATACACGCAAACCTGCTACATATAATTAACTGCACTGTAAAATTCACACTTCATAGAATCGTTTGAGAGCTGCACGAAAGAACAGATCATCATTGAAGACTTCTTTTCAAGAGAATGCGAATTACCAGGTGTGTAATATTGCCGTCCGGTGTGGATTCCGCAAACTCTACCTTCGCAAATTCTTTCACGTAATGCACGCTATTATAAACACATCATTCAATGGGTAGAGAATCGAAAAGTAGGCTTAAGGGCCTCGTTGCGTGATTTCTTTGCTGAATAGATATTGCCATTTTCCTGGAAAGTAATCTTTTCGTATTTTGTTATTTTTATCCTCGACTTTCACTGTACTTTAATCATAGGTAAACAATATCCTGGCAATGTTAATTGTTCTAATTTTAAACTGTTCTAAGTTTGATATTCACAAATTGTTGTTAATATTTTCAATGTAATTTTACTTTTACAGATATGAATTCAATTTTATTTTTATACTTACCCAATTAGAAAATTATATACAAAATTATAAATAAAAATATTTTAAAAAGGCCCTAATTATTATAATTCAGTATTATTATAATTAATAACTAATTATTATAATTAATATAATTCAGTAGCTAATGTATGCGCCCCTAAAACAAACGATAGAAACAATCAACTCGTAAACAGGCCATTGTACCAACAATATTATACATATTTATAATTCACAGCTTTAATATAATTTTCAAAAAAAATGTAACTTTCGTGAAACATTACAAACATTAAAACTTCATTTGCGTAAAAATAAATAAGAAAAAGACCTTGAAGTTACCCTACTTGTACCAAATTTCCACCACAACTGACGCACTTCCACTATTCCCCTTTATCGCGAAATCTCATCAGATTAGCACTAAACCTAGACAGACATCGAAACGATCGTAAAAGCCCGAGTATTCCATTTCGTTTATCGAGCTCTCCTCGCGATCGCCGGGCCTTATTTACGAGCGGCAGCTCGATAATTAACGATTGCACGCGAGGACCCGGCGCGCGTAACTTCGACCGCTCGCCCTTCGAATAAAATTTTTCAAGCCCGAGTGTAAATATAGGCGCATCATACGCGCTCCGCGCCCGAATTACCTCATGAATTTTGCGACGTTGCGCGCTTTTAAAATGCCTTTTTACCCGATATCGCCGCGACGGTGAAGGGAGAAAGAGGACGAAAACGCTCGGCTGTCTTTAATTGCCGTTCGCGCCGCGGAGCGAGGGACACCTGCGCTCTTGGTTAATTTCAATGTGGAGCGTATTAATATCATAATCATTTACTGTCATCTTTACTTTCCAAACTTTCGGCAATTAGGCCTGCTTTCCAATATGCGCCGGCTCATTTTGCACCGGTTTTTGAAACGCGCAATGTAATAATTTCCCGCTGCGCGAGCCGAGCTCTTTATTCGAGAAAAAAACCGAACGAGTTTATCGGGTAATGAAACGGAAGTTTTAATATTAGAACTTCGTGGCAGCAGGCCTGAAGTTTAACTGCCTGTGACAAGTTTCAAGAGGGAGCCTGTCTCGTTCTGAATATTTATTTTAATTTTTTTATTAATATAGGAGGTTATTTTTGTTTGCAAACAGTGTAGAAGTAAATAAGAAATAATAAAGTAAAAAATTACAGCGTAATAATCTAGAAAATTATAGCTGATAGAACCTTTTTAAAGCGTTGCAATTTATCATCAATCCATACATAAGTTTTAAACTTTTTCAGAAGATTGATTATGTGAAGGTTGTGAGAGGAGTTATTATTCAGATCTATGTTGAAAAATATTTTTCTTGTCATTTTTTTCGCACAATGAATAAAAAAGAAATTAGCAACAGTGATATCTTTTTAAAACTTGTGGAAGAAATAAATTTTGTAGAACCAACTGCCTCAAAATTCAACTTAAATAATAAAGAATCGACCATATATTTTCACACAGATTTATTTAGATCTGATTATTGGAGACAATATACTCAACTTTTTATTAAGATTTGTAGAATGCTTTAGGACAAGCTTTTTATTTAATATGCCAAAGATGTTACAACAATTGCTTTAAGAGAAACATTCTTCAAATTACGTTCAATTCTTAATTATTCCTCTGGTGTGCTTAAAAGCTTAACCAAATGAGGACTCAAACAAATTGCCGTTAGGAATAAGGTCAAAAATTTCCACGCTTATGAAAATTATTGTGATATACTTTGTGGCATATTGCTGAAGGATCATTGAAATTTGGAATTAATGAGGTACTGCATTATTTCGTAACTGAAAGTAAAGGAAAATTACAATTATTAGACATTTTTAATGACAGAATTCAGTCGTTTGATCATACATATATATAAATTAATGACTGAAAATTATTCAGTAGAGTTGAGTGGTATTTACGACACAAGTTCAGTAAAGTGTTGATGCATCATACATAATTTTTTGACACGACGTGCGGAAAGCTTGTTTTAATGCACGCGTTTCCGATCGGGCGTGCGGGAAAACGAACTTTCCGCACGCGTGTGGAAAAATAACATGTTTAAGTAATATAATTAGTATTATAATTACCTTTTGAAAAAGTACATGAGAAATCACGAGAAAAATCTTAAGATAAATTAAATGACAAATTATATAATTTTAAAAATGTCTAATAAATATTGAAATCGATATTTTCATCACATTCAGAACGTGATTTTTTATTTCACTATGTCACATGATTATTTTTGTTAGGGTATTAACAAATTTTGAAAACCTATAATCTATGCTTGAACTATTAATTTGACTATCCAAATTTTTAATTAAAAAAATATATATTGTTACCAAGCTTATTTTTAATTAAAAGAACAAAATAAGAAAATACTTTTTAAAATTTTTAAATTGGATAAAACATTTTTTATTGAAAATAATGATAACAAACATTTATTAGAAAATTTGTAATTTCAATATTTTTGTTGACATTTTTTTAAGCTACGAATATATGAATTAAAACGATTCAATTTTTATTCTTTTAATTCTTACGATAAGCACAAGCGAAGTTAAAAATATCTATTTCGAAATTCACTTTGTGAATTAAATTTGAAAACTGAATGATCCGAAACATGCTTCTTTCAGGCATAGCACCTTCATTGCCTTTCAAAAAAAGTATCCAAAATTTAAAAAAAGATATTAAAATATAAATAGGTAAATTTATTGTAAAATAAAATCATAATTTAATGAAAAAATTAAGTTTAAATATTATTTAATGAAATATAGTTAACGTAATTTCAAATATACAATTTTTGCATTTCTGAAACATTTTTTCAAAGTGATATTTTACTTAATGTATCACTTACATATACTGTAAAAAAGAAACAACATGCATATATGTCATTTATGAGGAAGAGATAATGTGTTTATCGGTAACGAAGCTCTGATCTGGCAAGTCAGACATTACTGTCTGTATATAGAAACTAAAAATTCTCGTATGAATTTGCGAAACTATAAAAAGGGTCAAATTTGTATTTTTTCAAAAGTACCTCAATTTTTTCTTAAAATATAATAAAATTACCATCAAAAACATGACTAATCTAAACCATATATAGTTTTTATTATTTTAAAAAGGTGAATGTCCTATTAAAATATAAAGCACCTCTTACTCTGTTTTTGAAAATAGCAACTACAACTGTTTGTAAATCACAAACCTTATCAAAACTCGGAGTACCTCCTTGATTAAACTCCCTCCGCAGAGCGCGCGAGCCCACAACAATGGCCACGCACGAGCCACCAAGCTCGGAAAAATCCCTCGAAATTCCTGCGCCTCCTCCGGCTCTTTATTACTCACTTATCGTCGTAATTAATTAGCCATTCGCGCGTCGGCCGGCGCATTTTTGCTTACGCGGAGGAGCGAGCGGAGTCCGGTTATGCGCCTGCCTATATAAATTCGCCGGCGCGCACTACGCCACATAGCCGGTTCTGCCGGCTGTCTACTCTCCTTTCTCACGCATACACACAGCCACACGGTATCTTTCTCTTTCTCTCTCTCTTTCCCGCCTCTTCGCCGCGCACGCCGCGGAGTCTTGGGCCGCAGTGAGGACGGGCCGTAACTGTCCGCCGTGTATGTGTCGCTTATTTGCGAGTCGCGCGCGCTGGGGCTCTCCGACGTGGAAAAGACGCAGCGCTGATGCGGCTTTCGCAGCGCGGCGCATATGGACACGCTGCAAGCGTGCGTGGCCAAGAAAGTCGAAGGATGAAATTCGCGTTTGGACGTGGGATTTTTTTAGATGGGTTTTCAGTTTGATGGGAAATTTGAAGGATGACTGGTTTTAACGTGCGGTCGAATGATTGGATTTCGATTTGGAATGGATGTAGAGCTTAGTGAGATGTCTTAGCAAATATTATTTATCTAATATTGCCTTTGAATTTGATGCATTTTTTTATGGCTCAGGTAGTTTACTCACTTTTTGAAATAATGATTATGAGAAATTACTTAAACCATTTTATTTTGAGAAACTCAAGGAAATCATACTCGTCTCAATAAAAAAGAGCAATCGTGAAATCTAATAAGTCCGAATACATTGTGACGTAAAGTTGACCTATTCTGCCTAAGTATGGAAATTGTACACTACGAGCGAGAAAAAATTGGATTTACTGTTTTTTTTTTTAAATTTGATGTTAGCGGTTGAAAAACAATAGAGGCAGACGTTAAGAATCATGATTTTTTTTTACTATAGTGGCGATATAGTAAATTACATATCTAGGATTGTACCCAATTTGTGAGTCCGTAGATCAAGTAAATTTCAACTTGAGCCGCAATTCATCCCCTGTGGTGTGTATGCTATTTTTTACCTTACTCAGACTAAAAATATCATCACTTTAAAGTTTTTGAGCTAGGAGCGGAAGTGATATTTGCATCCTGGGTATGGTGAAAAGTAGTATACTTACTACGGATCAACAGAGGATAATACAGTTCACATGTTTGCCACACTCTAATCTCAAAAGTGCGAAATCTGGAAGTAACAAGATTAAAACCTACATTTTAATCTTTATAAAAGTTTAAAATGTAGGTTTTAATCCTTAAAGTAACTTTCAGGAGTAAATGTAGGTTCTAAATCAATATTTGCCTCAGCAATATATTATAGATATTATAGCAACATAACTGTAACAATATTGTATAGAAGAATATAACACAAATCTATAATAATATTGTTAAAAT
>JAPYZA010003731.1:0-16007 GCA_030522685.1 Eupelmus azureus | reverse complement strand
GATTGTTAATAACATTATACAGAAGAGTACAAATTGACATTAAGTTATTATGAATTCTTTATTTCTATATAAATTTGTAAATGTCTTACCATACCGTAATGTTTCTACTTATATTGTATTCTTACATAACTCTATTTCGATCTTTCTTTTTTCATTTATAGTTTCTTCTTCAATAAGTTTCAAGTTTTTTCTTTTATAGTTTTGTTGAAATCCGTTCGGATAGTATCGCATTCATAAAAAAGTCAGAGTACTCATTGTAAAAATCTTTCTAATTAAAAAAATGAGTAATCGATAAGTTTTAAATATATCATTTTCTTTAGACACGGACTCAAAATCAGAATACCTCAGAATCAAAACGTCAACACTAATTAAATAAACCGACATTCAAGTTCGCTCCAACGATCACCTTTACTGTTCTTTTTCTAAGCCTCATCTGAAAAAAAAAGTTTTACAAAAAAGTACAGACATCTATCGTTATTAGACATCGAGTCTCGACAATTGACAAAGCCGTCCACATCCGTTCTCCAATAGGGACCACCTATATCTCATCTCGAATCCTCTTTAGGTGTACTGGCGAAAACGGGCCGCGATCGCAGGCTGGTACAGCTCGTCGATCGGTCACGCAGATGCCGGCTCTTTGGTACCTCTCCACGTACACACGTATACGTCCGTCTAATTAAAGCGAGCCTCTCGATTTGCCAGCGCGCTGCTCCTTCCTATTAGGCTCAAGACTCGCCGAGGCGTACACGCGCGGATTAGCGGTTCGCGTTATATTGCGTATTTCACTCTCCCAAGAGCGGAGCCCAGTCAGTATAATAATAATCTCACAGCTGCGCGATGGATCATCGACCTCGTCGATCGTTCCACGGACTTTTGTCTCCCCGTCAATGAGTCTTAATAATCGCCGAGGTTATATACGTTCCGTTATCGCGGGCCCCAAAGCGCGGACGTGTATGCCTACAGAGAAATAAAAAAAAGACGCGCCGGCCGTCATTTTCGTATCTCTCCTATTCTTTCGGGGGGGCCTCGTCGTCTGTTATGCGCGTGAGGCAGAGATGCCTGTGACACTTCCCGTTTCAAAGCCCGAGCATTCAGCCACCGACAAAGAGCACGTATATATATACACCTCCTTGCCCCCTCCCCCTCCGTCTGTCTATACGTCGCGGTTACTCGGCCTTTTATTGCTGACGTTGACAGATTTTTTTCCTGTTTACGAGGCCGGCTTCCTCGTCGCGATGATATATATCCTAAACACCGTGGATGGCGCACCGGACAAACGAGATCGGCCGGAGCTCTAAGGTCTCTCCTTTTGATCGCAGGTATTTCCGCGAGCATCGCGATCGCGAGTCAATCTCGGCGGCTTTTTTTCTCCGTCCACCCGCCGCGAAGGCAATAATGATTTGCGAAAAAATTTCGAGCGTCGATTCTCTCTCTCTCTTTCTCTCTGTCTATATATAAACGCGTAATTAATTTCCGGCGCACGGAGCCCGTATATATATAGAGGGCCCGCCGGCTTTAATGACTAACTCAAACAAGCCTGCGCGAGTGGCGTTTATACAATAAATAATTTTTCTATCGGCGCTCGCGGTCGTCTGCCGGCGCTCGCTTCCTCCGTCATTAGCTGAAAAGCCGCGATTGAATCGGCCGTTTACAGTTACGTCTATTCACCCGGCTTGCCGGCACAGCTGCCGCAACCGCCGCGAACTCTCGCCTAAAACGTACCGTATACATATATACACACACTTCTCTCGATCGTCCTCTTTTCGATATACACCAGGGACTCGCACAAAGCTGTACCAGAGAGGAGCGAGAGAGGGGAGAAAAAATCAAAGAGAAAGAGAAGGCTCGTCGCGTCGATATTCGATTTGACAGGAAAGCATCAGACGCGCTTTTCGTTTCCTCTCCCACACGCGCTCGCTTGTAACAAGTCTTATTAACACGATGACTGGACGCGGTCGGGGCGCGCTTAGCTCGTGTCGACAAAAGAGAGGTGTGTAGAGTCCCTCACCGGCGTGTAGAGAGCGGCGAGTGCCCTTGCTCAAGCCCGAACAAGTGCGATACCTACTCCGCGCGCGCAAGCGATACTCGTCCGCGATAACCTGGCTAGAGCTCGCTCGCCCGCGCGTGGGAGTACCGCGGAGAGCGGGAGGCGAAGGGCGAAGCTTTGATGCCGCGCGTGCACTGTCAGTCGGTACATCGTAAACGCATTAGTTGGCCAGGCCATGGGGCTCCCCCCCCCCCCCCCTTAGATTCCGTTATGCGCGAGCGCATATACCGTAAGGGGAATGCAAGCGAGAGCGAGCTGGTGTATAGACGAGGTATGGGATGAACACGTCGTGGTCAGCCTGTGGAGCTATAGGGTAAATGCGAGGTGTACGGCACGGGGTTATGTGCGAGCGTCGCGGTGACTTTCTGCCACAGAGCGGGAGATGTGTCTTGGTTGGGGAGAGAGAGAGAGTTGATATTTGCGCCCTGATATACGGGGACTGGATCGTGCGAGGTCATCGGGAGCTTGATGCAGTCGGGAGTAATTATGGGTGGGATGTGGGTGAAATTAGGGATTTAAATGTAGTTAAGGAAATTCATAATTTAATTTGTAATTACTTGTAAAAAATATATTGTAATATAATACATTTTTTAATTTATTTGAGTTTGTTATGCAATGAAGAACAATCAACCCAAAATTTATTATTTTATTAATTATGCGACTTACTTTATTAAAATAATATTTTTATGATAAAATTCTTTAATTAAAATAATTTACATAAATAACTGTAATCGTATACAGTTTAACAAAAATTATAAAATCATACTTGTTAAATAACAATTGATATTTATTATATTAAAATAATAATTTTGTTATTTTTTTAAGAAATCTCTTAGTTGAATGTAAAAATAAATAAAACACATTTGTTTCAAGTTTCAACATATGAAAAATGTCTTTATTAAGGGTCATAATTATTCAAATTCAAAAGAGAGCTTTTACCCAAATTTAGTATACCTAACCCAAATTAAGCTTTTTAAATTTAAAAAGCTCCACTTAAAATTTTTAATTCTTCATCTATATTAAAAAGAGTTAATTCAAAAGAATTACAAGTATATTCGTATTTTTCAGTCAAAGCATTATTCTATTTACTTTTATTATTCCAAGAAGAATTTATTTTTGCAATTCCTAATACATATATAGATTTAGATTAAAAGGGTTTAGAAGAACTAAAAGTATGATAATATAATTATTGAGCTATTCTTGAATGTCTATTTATATTTAATCTAAATACATTTCTTATACTGCTAAAGGCGGCTAAAGGTATATACTGTCTAGAATAGAATAGGTCTATTTCTGGTTTACTAGATCAATATATAATGATTCTTTCTCTTATTTATAGTAAAAGATAGTATAAGAATAACAATTCGATTTAAATTATTCTAGATGTTATATTGAGAAGTTTAATTATAATTTATATAATTTTTAAAATGTTGTGCTACCTAAATACTTATAGAACACGAGATGTCTTATTAACATCAATTTATAGTTGAATCTACACACGTTCAACAGTTACTAGTATAAAAAAGCTTGCCAAATTCGTCATGTTAAAAAATAACTGTAAAGTACTCCAACATTAAAAAAAAAAAGTAAATTTAATGAAACTTTTTTCCTATCGTAAAAAATCAATGAGAAATGAACATACAGATAGAGTCAAGCGATATAAACAAAAATGGTCACGCGGTAACAGTATACACACACCGTATACGAACTGTGAACCGCAGCGGTACTAGCTTACATACAACGCTCGGGTGATCGATGCGAGATTGTACGTATATGTGCCACGCTTGGCTCTTTCTCTCTCTCTTTCTTTTTCTCTCTCTTTGGCGACGAAGAATGTTCTCAAGATGAGAGAGGGACTCTTTTGGGGGTGCTAAAAGAGAATTTCAAGAGAGAACGAAAAACTTATGTGCGGCCTGAAGGCGCGCTGTGTCTTTGTATGTTCTGCATTTATAAGCGCGGCGATGCGACTGCGTTAGTCTTCTTTCTCGCTGATGCGCGATTTTAATCGCCCCGCGCGAAAGTTTAAATAATGTTGTATGCTGAGTGTACGCTGATGTAGAGGCGGAAAAAGTGTCTTATTGCGAAGGGCTTGTGAATTCGTATTTTATTCTTTAGTGAAAAGAAAAGAGTTTACTTTGGTATCCGACAGGCCACTGCAATCTACATCTTTAGAAGACTTTTTTCTTTCAATACGTAATTAATTCAATTATGGAGATTTTTAATTATTGATTATTAGTATAATAAGTGATATATAATAAATATTTATATCAGTCGAATTTTATACATTTATCTTAATATTAGCTTTTATCAAAACTGTTAAAACACATTACATGAATATTTATAGTATGATATATTCAAAAATCAAAATAGAAAAATAATTAGTTTATTCAAAATAAATTACTCTCAATTATCTCTCAATTCTAAATAACCAACGGCATAAAATATAACCCAATTTAACAAACTACTCATTTGATCCGCGAACTTTACGTTAATTCAAACGCACCCGACATTATTAACCATCAAAGCACTCTTCTCCAACTTTCCCAAGCGCGTCTGTAAAGTTCGCGCAGCGCGCGGCATGCTTCGACGTTTTAACGAGCAGCAAAGTTCTAGATGACACTCGATCCGTGAATTTCCGAAGGATTCCGAGCTCGGCATCTCGAGTTGACCGTGGGGCGATACAGCTCGGGCTTCTACAGGTGGTCGTGCCTTTGCCGTCTGATTTTTCAGCGGCATTCACGTACGTACGGACTGAGCCACTGTGTTGCAAAGTGTGTATGCACGCGCGAGGAAACTTAATGCTTTTCAGTGCAGGATCACGGACGTCTCGAGCACAAAGTCCTTTTCTCTTCCGCGCCGAGAGCTTCGCTCGCCTCGCTCTATTCTATTTCCATTTTCGCTCTGCCGGTGCGCGCCTGCCTTTCTTAGACGGCGTTATTAATTTCATGAGAGAAGCGACGTGATCCACTTTGCTTTGCGCTAAGCTTCCTTCTGGATATTTAACTGTTTCTTGTGGTAATTAATGTGTATATAGACATTGTATTCTTGGTGTTAAGCTAAATGATTATATTTCATTTTTATTAAAATAAAAACGATTAAAATAGTTTTTACGTTTTCATTCTATATTTCTAAGAAAAGCGAGCAATTTTGATCTCTCCCAAATTTCTAACAAATTAATTCTATTGAAGTTATGCAAATAAAGCACAGCCGCCAAATTATCCCAGCAACAAAACCCCTCCCCCACAGCACATTTATTAATTTTTATCTCCAAAACAGCCTCCAATGCAGCCATCCTCTCACAAAAGCCTCCCAAAAGAATCCACATTTAACGCTCTCTTTCTTCTCGCCTCCATTCTTCATTTCCCATTTCTTACTCTCCCATCGCGCCTTTATCTCTTTATTCTCCACCCACGAAAAAAGAGGCAAGCCCCAAAAAGCAACCGTTTCATCCTCTCGCTAGACACGCTATCCTCTCCCCCTCGCTCGTGATGCGTGCATAAGTCGAGACACGCGCTCGGGGCCGGTAGTCGCGCGCTGCTATTTAATATGCGCGTGACACTGACGGATCTCGCCGATTAATAAAACGCTTCTCCCGCGCCTTCACATTGTCGTGCCGGCTACCGCTGCTCGGCCATTTTTTCCCGCTGCGTGGCTGGCTTTTGGGTCGCACTAATGAATTTGTCAAACGGATCCGGCCCTCCTTTTCCGGCTGGTCAGCTAGCCTTTGAGGAGTCGCGCCTGCGGGATATGTCGATGTTTGTCTAAAAATTATTGTCGCTTTGAGGGTGTGCGCTTGGTCAAGGCTCGTGTGTAAGCGAGACGGGGTATAGGATGGGGACTGTGGTCTCCGGTGATTAGTGACGATCGCTGGAGATGCTGAACAATGATTAATTTTGAATAACGAGACAAGCTGCGTGGGATGGAGGAATTAGCCCGCTGGAATGTGATATTTTGTGTTCGGACATTTTTCTTTCGCGCTTGTCGCGCAGATCGCTGATGTTTGATTAAGGCTTAATGTAATAGTATATCGAATTCTTTTTGCATAATCAAGACTCTGTTACAACAGAATACATAACGAATAAAATTTTAATTCTTTACAAACAATTATCTCCGTTAAAACAGAACAATAATTAGCAAAACCTAGCACACGCTCACTATCTTAAATAGCAAACCGGCGCCCCGCCATTCTTCCACAAGCCAGAAAATTCCACTCCGCACTCACTCCTAAAACGAAAGTCGCGAGCGCGGCGTGCTTTTGCATCCCGCGTTGCGCGCAGAAGCTCCACGAGAGAGAGCCGGAGCAGCGGAGCGCGCACGTCAGTGCTCCCGTCAGCGCGGCCCTACACACGCGCTCGGACGCGTATTAATTGGGCCTGGGCCGCGCTCTGGCACTGTTGGATGTCCTCGTGTCGAGTTTCCGCGGCGCGATCGTCGCGATTGTTCCCGCCGCGAGGGCCGGCGATATACGTGAGCGGAGAGGGATAGAGAGAAGAGATCTTTGTGCGAATGTACCTTGTATGTGGGATGAACTCTCCCAAGCCCGGCTGCTGCTGCTGCTGCTGAGACTTTTCCGCGACGCTTAATTTATGACGGCTCGCTGCGCGCGGGAGCGCGATATTCTTGAAAAGCGAGGCGCTACTGCGCGCGAGCTCTGTCTGTCTCTCTCGCTGCGCTGCCTAACTGGAGCTCGCTGGTGTGGGTATACGAGGAAGCGGGGAAGCGGAAAGTGGATCTTGTTTCTGAGATTAACTATTTTGGGTGAATTTATACTTCTACGATTAAGCTCATTATTGTTGTGTGAATTGAGAATTTATTTTATTTTTCGCGTTTCACTCGTTTTTTAGGTGTTTTGCGGTCTTCATCTTTTGTATGCGCTGTTTGTCAATTTTATTTTGCGATTAAAAACTTGTAAGAGAACTATTGCTTTAATTATCTAATAATTATTCAAAGACTTATGCAAACAAAAAATGTAATTATAAAGATATTTGATCCCTAGTAGTGGGGTTTAAATAAAAAACTTGACTGCTACATAAATAATGGAATCAATATGTTTTAAATATTTCTAGGATTTATTAAATTATAAATACTTCTTTTCTTTAGACAGTAGAATCCATTAAGAGGTAACAGCTAATTAGATCAAACAGCGTTTATTTTATCACGATTTTTAAAAAAATGTTTGGTTTATTTTATGCTTAATATTTATTCTATATAAAATTAAAATATAGGATAAAAATATTATTGAAGTAAGTAATAAATAAGTCTGAAAAATAAAATAAAATTTTTAATTTATCTATTTGGAATAATTTTAAAATTTTGGAAGAACGATATGTAACCTGTCAAGTTGTTTATACCCATCACAGAATGAATAAGCTGTCAGTACCACCAAAGTCAATCAGCCCAAAGTACCCATTGACCCCAACGATCTTATAAAATTTATTTCCACGTCTCGCCACGTCCTATAGCAGCCTGCCTTTGCTAGTTTTACATATTCAACCAAAAATAGAGACCACGCGCGAAAGTACGGCTCGCGCGATACGTTTCGTTAAACTGAGACAGATCGCGCCGGGTATTCGCCGGAGATTAGGTATATCCAGCCGGAGGAGCAGAGCTCCCCGAGGAGCGAGAGGCAGACGCGCCGAAAAGCCAGCAAACGGCCCGGCCCCGCCGAATATAGATCAAAGATGTGATTTATTTTACGATCGCCGCGACTCTCTCCTCCGCGCTTTCTTTCGCCGCCTTTCTGGCAACTTGACAGTCAAACGCCAGCCGCGCCGGCGCAAGCGGAGAGGAAACGCTATTAGCCATTAGAAGAGCACTCGTCCAGGCGCCCAGGCTCTTACTTAACTCGACGACTTCTTACTCTTTCTCTCGTCTCTGCCGTCAGCTTTCATCCGGCGACGGTAACTACTCTATTGGCTTCATAAATTTTCGCGCCCAGAGCCAAGCTCGTCAGATCAGCTTGGCTGTTTAGCCCTGGCGCTGTGGGAGTAGCGGTTTTTTTGGATTTCGCAAGCGCGTGGGCGCGACTGATGCCTTTCGTTAGGCTCCGCTGCCCTTTGAGAGCTTCCGAATTCCTCTGGAGCTTAGGAAATTAGGCTGGGGTTTTTTGAGCGGCGGATGTTTATTTTTGGGTTTAATTAGACGTTTATATTTAAATTTTAGAAAGTGGACTGTATAAACTATCTTATTTTTGATATAGAAATAGTTTTTACACGTATTGCGAATACCATTCTTTTTTCAGTCGGAAATAATGTAAAGCCACGTTGTTATCCGATTGATTGAAGAACTGTAAATGCAATGCAGTTACGAATAAGAAGAACCGCTCTCTGTAACGAAAAGAAAAAATAAAGAGAAAAGCACGCATACATACCACACGCCGACTGCGCAAGTGAACCTGTTTAATTGAAATTGACAATTTGCATTAAACGATATTCAGCATGCCTCTCCCTCTCTCCCGGTTAACAATGGCAATACAGCAAAATTGTCGTATGTACCTCGTGCGCGCTCGGGCTTCGTTATATGTAAACAAGCAAATTAAGAAAGTTCGCCTCCTCTTTCTTCTCCCGCTCTTCTCCCCCTCGTCTGCAGGCCGAGCAAGAGAGAGAGAGAGAGAGAGAGAGGTCGCGCTGCGTCGAAAAAAAAGAACAAGCCCAAAAGAAAAAAATAAAGAAACGGCGCGGCGAAGCGAGCTAAAAAGAGATCAAAAGAAGAGGAGCGAGCGAGCGCGCGCGGCCGCGAAATCGTCGTGCACAGAAAGCGAGGACGGTAGCATCGTCGCGCCTTTAATCCGTCGCCAGTCACCCGGAAACCTATACGCTTGTCCAGCAGCGGCAGCAGCCGAGAATTGGCTCCGCGCGCCTGCATTATTCATAACCAATTGCCGAATCGAAAACTGAGAAAGGGAGCTGCTGCGTGTGTCTTTTCCTCGTTTCGCGCGCGCCTCTCCCGTTTCCCTCGTTTCGGCAGCCTTCTTTTCCCTCCCGAGCGCGAGAAGCTCGTTTGGGACGAATTTTCGATGCGCCCATTATGCATCTCTCTCTCTCTCTCTGTCTCTGTTACACTGCCGATGCGAAACGAGCTTTGACGAGGGGGAAAGAGGAACGAGTTAACTACTCTCTTTCTCGGGCGAACCTGTATTTCTCTCGTTTCGGCGGCTTCCCTGAGAACCGCGAATTCGCGGGGAGAGAGAGAGAAAGTCGCGGGCATCTTTATTCTCATATATGTATTCTACAGCTGCGCCGCAATCTTCGCCTGTGTATTCTTTTATCGCGAAAGCTCGCGAAGCCGGTGCAGCGCCGGCGACGTCGCTATGCAAGTAAACGCGATGTAGGAAATCTGCCGGGGGTATTACACACTTGAGTCGTTAAATTTTATCGTGTTTTTGTTTGTCTCGGCGAGAGGGAGGAAGCAACGAGCTGCCCGATCTGTAAGCGGAAGCTGAAAGTTTTGTTCGAGTATTTTAATATCGAACTTCTGGCAATTTAGGGCTGTGGTATATTTTCCTTTGGAATATATTTAGGAATAAGGCGGAAAATTCGGACAATATACTTGCATTACAATGGAATGTTTTCTTCGGAGTTTTTATTGAATGTCTGTTATTGTGGCGTTAAGTCAAGATTTTTATTGAAAGCAATATGGAGAATAATTTAGTATTAAAGAACTGAGAGATCATTTTCGTAATAATAACATAAATAGCCTCGTTTAAAAGCTTTTAATTTTGACTTACTTTGAAATTTATTGACTTGTATTCAAAGTGCTAAATATAGTATCGACTATATCTAAATTTTGTGGTAATATAAATAAAAATAATAATTTTTCTCAAACCAAGCTCATCTAATCTCCCTAGACATTTACAAAATTTCCGATCAAAAAATCAACCAGCACGATCAATGTCGTTTATGCAACGTGCCACTTTTTCACAGCTCGCTCGTGTCCGTAGGAAGATCCGCGCGTGTCCATCCTCCCTTGCGTCACCTACAGACGTCGCGGGCGCGACAGTCCCAGAACACAATCAGGACGCGTAAAATTAATAGTGCAGCGCTAGAAAAAGCCAGGCTACATGCAGCTCGCTCGGCATCGCGTGAAAAATATCGAAGCTCGCTGCTCGGAGCGTCATTCCTGACTTGTCGCCATCAGTCTTCGTTTCGTTCGTACGAGCCTCGCCTCTGGGCTAGCGCGACGACCTGACAGCTGCCACGGATCGAACGAAAGGCACTGCCAGTGACTATACTCAGCGAGGATATGGAATCGCCGCTGCGCCGCTCACTTTGGATTATTGGCTGGGGAAGCTCGCTGCTGCTGCTGCTCTAAATTCGGTTGGATACTGAAGTTTTTGGGTTTGGTGTCTGGGTAAGCTGACGTTTTTCGGGGGCAAGTCCGCGAGTATGATTTTTTGAGGTGTAATTGAATTTGAAGTTAAGAGCAGTCAAGTGACAGTTAAAATTTTGTTCTTTTTGTAGAAAAATCGATAAGATAAGTAGATGTGAAATATGGTACCATAAAAAATTAATTACTAAGTGACAGCTGTTTAAAAGTCTAAAATAATTTTTAGTGGGTATTCAAAATTTTGCAAAATAACAGTAGTAGTTCTAAGAACAATTTTGGATAAAATTAGAAAATTAAAGAATATATATAAAAAAATGATTGAAACAAATGTATAAAAATATTATACGAGCTTTGAAAACATTTCAATAATTAAAATTAGTTTTTAATTTAAATTTGACTTTTGAATGGTATTTCTAGATACTCCTTTTCAATAATTTAAAAATGAGGATCATCAGAGCCATTCATTTATTAGTGCCTACATTGTTCTTTCAAAAATGGTAATTTTTCCTACATCATAAAAATCCATTAAAATTATTAATCAAAATCAGCATCAATGAGCCACTCTTCCAACTCTCTCCAAAGCCTCCGCTAGCCTCCCGCAATTTTAAAATTTCACGAAACAACTCCCTCCTCCAGCAATATTAGCGCGCTGAAACGTAAGCACATTATACAGCCGCCCCCGCATAATGCAATCAGTTAAATGCACCGCCGGCAAAAGCAGCCCGCGCGCTCACGTATATACTTTGCGCCTTCGGCCATACGTCGACGGCAAACACACCCGCGCCGACTCGTGCCCTTGCCTATATACATATATATATATATATATATATATAACGGCGAGCGCCGGCATATACGAGCCACTCGTGACTCATTCGTAAAAAGGAAAGAGGCTCATCCGCTCGATAAACAAAAAGCGCCGACGGGGATGTTCCCCTTTCCCCCAGGCCGACGAAGATGCTGCTCTCCGCGCGTATATGGAGCTCTATTATGATTTATATTGCGCGCTCTGCACTCGAGCGGTCAGCACGCGCGAGCGCATGAATTTGGACATATGCCGCGTCCGAGTTTTACGAGGCGCCGCTTTTATTCGCTTTTTATTGGGCCCTTCTTTCTGCTTTGTGTTTTTTTCCTCGCCGCGCGCGCGCCTGTAGGTAACGAGCGCCGGATGGCCTGACTTTACAGAGAGCCTCGTCTAATCAATTGTTATGCGATGCGTTAATGCAAGCTCCGCCGGCTTCCCCATGCGAGAGTCAGAGTACACATCGACTCTCTTTGCTCTCTGACGTGTGTTTTAAAAGCGGGGGGAGAGTGTTTGATATTTTTTTTGAGCGATGGAACGTTTAATTACTCGTGTTTTTTAAAAAAAATGCGTAATTGAAATGGAATTTAATTTTGATCGTGCGTGTGTGCTAACGTACATTTATGCGTAGTTTATTTTGTAGATTTGATCCTCTGGAGATATTAATTAAGCCCATTCATTTAGAGATTATTAATGGAAAAAAATTTTTTAATCAAAATTCAAATCCCATTATTATTTTTCTAACGCGGCCCTCTCATCCACACTCTTTTTCTGAATGCAAAATCAGCAATGAATCAAAAGAGCAATTTATCTCTTGTCAAACCCATCGCTCTCACGCAAACGCATTAATACCCAATAAAAGAGCCAATTTTCAGCCCCTCTCTCCTATCCTCTTTGAATTCGCGCACCAACCGATGCTTAGCTCCGCTTCAATTCGTCCGCTGACGATCACAAAGCATCCCGGCGCCGCTAAAAGAACACGAAGCTCTAAGAATCGACTCCGGCACCTCCATCATCATCCATCGCTCGCGTGACATTGTATCTCGCTAGGGCCGAGCGCGCGCAAATGAGCGCCTATTCAAAATTAGCGGCTCACGCATGCAAAGCGCTCGCTATCATCGGGCGCGCGAAAGGGTTAAAGGCTCGCTCCGGCGCGAAGGTCAGCTTGGCGCACGACCGCCGGGCACTTGTATCTATATACACGCACACAGATGCACACGTATAGAGAACGACACGATAAATCGATGAGAAATTCCCGCGCGCGGGAGAGAGAGAGAGAGAGAGAGAGAGAGCGTCTGTATAAGACAGATCGGAGCGGCGAGCTACAGCCTTTTTCCCACGCATCGTCATCCCGCGGCGCGGATTTTCTTTGGCGCATAGCTGCTGTTAGCCGCTCGCGCTCTAACGTGGAATTTCAGCGGCCCCCTCCGATATCTCGGCGGAGAGAGAGCTGCAGCCGATGTACGCGCGGCTTCGACGTCTTTACGAGCTTATAACTGGGCCCGTGTGCGCACTCTCTCGCGCTGGCTTTTTCTCCGTTTCTCGCTATGGACCCACCAATAAAAGCCGGGCTTTTTTGCTCGCGGCCGGGGATTTTTTTTCCGAACGGGGTGAAAATTTTCGCACGCCGTTTTGACGTGAGTGCGAAAGCGTTTAGCTTTCTCGGGGCCGTATAGGTGGGAATGTTCCCGTGTGCCCGATGATTTTTTGGCTCGCGGTCGTTTATTGGCCGCTTTGCTTGCAATTTCAGCTAGAGAGTCGTTTCTGCTTTTATTCGAAACGGCGTTCGAAGAATTTCATACTTACGGTTCCTTTGGGCCTTTTGTGAACTGAAAAAATGTTGCGTGGTATACGTACCTGAAACAGACAAAATGAAAAACCTTAAGTTTTTGAACTACATACGACGTTAATCAAAGTATCAGTAATAATTTTTCCTCATTTTGTCTCAATACCGAGTAACTAATTAATATTTTTTACTTCAACAATAATAATTTTCCGCCTCCCATATACTTTCTGCCCGCAACGAGCGAGCGAACTCGATATTTACCGCTCTTTTTTCAACTAGCGTAAACAGCGTAAAATATTAGACAAATTTCAACGAGCTCGTCCTCTTTCGCCTCCCTCGCTCGTTCAATAATCCTTTTTCGTACCCGCTGCAGATGCTCTTTCTCTCTCACTCTTCAAAAAGAAGGAGGGGGTGGGGGCTTCGTCCGCGCAACAGATGAGCTTCGCATAAAGTGTGTGTACGCTCTCTCCGGCGCACGAGAGGTATAAAAAGGCCAAAAATATTCGAATGTGCATAAGTCTTTGCTTTCTCTCTCCCTCTCTTCTGCTTGGTGTGCGCAAGGACCGGTCTTACCTTAGGCTCTTGTTGCCGCGCGCGCCGGAACTGCATATACATTCCAGTTGCTCGCGCGCTCCGTAAAGTACGACGCCGGCGCGCAGATTTGTCGGGTTCGTTCTTTCTCCGATATTTTTACGAGGCTCGCTCTCCTCGCCCCCGCCAGAGCCGGGCGAGGAGGTCAAGTCCATTTCGGGCCAAAATTGAAGATAAGCTTTATAGGCGCGAGCGCAGAGAAAAGGTATTTACGCGCGCTTTTTGCGCGGAATGGCTTAGAGCCTAGCCCGTGTCAATCGGCCGGGGAGATTTAGTGTGAGCCAGAAGTATTATTGAGTTCGCGTTTATTCTCTCTCGCTCTCGCTCTGCGCGCGAGCCTGAAAAGGTTCGACTCTCTTGAGCTGAACCGCTCTTCTTTCTCCTCTTTTACCTTTTCTCGCGTAAATCACTCGCGCTCCGAGCAGCGAACTGTGTATGAGCCCTGCGCGCGGGAGAGTCCGGCGAAAAACGACCAAATTCCGAGACTCGTAACGCTGGGAGAAAGAGCTTTGAGTTAGGCCCTCCCCCCGTTTGTTTCTGCGCCGGGAATATCGCCGCTCTCCGCTCGAATGTACGTTTCATTTTTTTTTCTTTTCGACTGGTGAGGGGAGTAAAAGTGACGAGTTTAACAACGGGCTTCGAGAGTTAAGTTTGGTTATTTAAAGTAAAGGAACGTCTAATTGAAGTATTGCTCGTTGTCTGGAAGAGGCTTGATTAATATTTTCATATTTTACGGAAAGAAAAAAGGGACTTGCGTCAATTATTTAAGCGACGAGTCTAAAACTTTAATTAATCAATCAAAGTATTAAATTCATGCTTCATTTATAAATCAAGTATACTTTGTCAATATTGGAGAAAAAATACTGCCCCTTCTTTATATTTTAACAAAGTTATAATCCTTCAAACTTCGACGAGTGGTTACCAATTGTAAAACAACAACCTCTTATCATTACGTAATTAATTTTCTTAATTATCATTTTCATTTTCCACCGATCCCGTCCACACAACACTTCGATCAATAATCAATCTCGAATTTCATTAACAGGTAGTCACCAGCGCTCCGTCCATTGTCTTCCCGCGCTCTCGAAATATCCCCACAGCATCACCCACAGCGCCCAAGGAACAATATTGCTCGAAGCCAGCGAGAGACGGGCGCGGCTGTGCCGTTAGGAACACATACACTTGGAACATCTCTCGCCTATAAACTCCCGCTGCAGATTCCCACAAGCCGCGGCGAAAGAGGATGTATAATCGCCGCGGGCCGAGCGAGAGAGCGCACGTAACAGCGCTTTTACGGACGACGAAAAGCTTTTCGATTCGAGAGAGTGTTGGAAGCCGGCTCCCTTCGGCAGTGATTGGGGCTTGCGTAATGCACGGCGCAGAGAGCCGGGAGAGCGCGGGCTAATATATATGGCGGAGGAATCGGAAGAGCGGAAATTAAAGCCAGGGGTGATATAGAGCGTGAAGCGCGATTCGAGGGGCGCGAGATGTTTGCCACTCATCCTGACTTTCTGGGCTTCGATTCTCGGACTGGTCGCGCGGATAAATATTTTCGCTGGCGCTCTCGTTTTAATGAAATATTTTGGGTCAACCCGCGGTTGTTTGTCAAAGACTGTACTGCTACAATTCATAAACAATGGTGTGTTTTTATTCGACACTTTGTTTAGTTAGAATCAAATGCAGAAATTCGGTAATATTTTAATAATTTAAATATTTTGTAGTCACATTTTATCAAAGATATATAAAAAAATATAACGGTTGTTAGTAAGTTGACGAGCAAGCCTATAAAAAATCAGCGAGCAACACAAACCCAGCCACTATACCACAACAATCAAGAGACTTTTTACACAATCGCAAAACAAAGCAGCAGAACAACCAGCGAGAGCAAAGAATCGCGAGAATCAAAGACGGACAGCCGGAGAAAAGCACACAAAGTGCATAAGCACATCCGGCGCTCGGCGCGAAAAATATCGGCGACAGGTTAATTTAGAGCCCGGGGCCGCGAGCCCGATAATTACGCGGAATGAAGAAATCCATCGCCGAGGCGAGAGAGAGAGAGAGAGGCTCGGATTTTAATAAAGAGCGAGGATCCTCGCCGCGTCGTATTATCGCGTGGGAATCGAGGCCTGGGCGCTAAAGCGTCGCTTTGACGGGCCGCCTCGCGGCGTGGGCGTGCTTCTTTTTCTCTGCGCGCTCGCCCTGCCGGCGCACGTATATTTACGCACGTACAGATACGCGGACGCGATCGTCTAATGGATGTGCGCGTACGCGTCTCTGTGTGTACAGGAGATGGCTATCCGAGTGCCGATGTGTAATGAGTATCGGAACTTATCCTTCCGGTCTCTCTGTGAGAGGTTTGCTCTTTTGAACGAGTGCTTTTGTTTTAGATGGGTGATTCGCAGAATTTTATGCACGTACTGAACGATGGGGTGGTTTTTATTGCGCGAGAGTATTGTTTT
>JAPYZA010003730.1:0-14585 GCA_030522685.1 Eupelmus azureus | reverse complement strand
GCAGTCGCAGTGCCGAGTGTGGTGGGGCGCGCCGGGAGAGTAGTTCGCCCCGCGAAATACCCCTTTTACACGGCTCACTCGGTATAAAAGCAAAGCAAGCCTCTTTTAGGTGCAACACACAACGCAAGAGCGCCCAGCGAGCTCCACACGGCAGAGAGCAGACCGACTGAGAGAGAGAGCACGTGGTTTTCGTGGTACGACTGCAGTTCGTATACAGAGGACCAGAGCCGATCTACTTGCTCGTTAAGGTTCTGGTAACGCCGATCTTGCGCGTTTTCTTTCTTACGGATTGTGAGCCCGGCTTCCAGTTTCGGTGTTATTGTGCTACCAAAGCGTATATTCACTTGGACAGGCGTGATATTTTAGACACCTCGCGCTCGCGCAAAACACACACCGGAACTGGAAGCCGGCCTTGTCGGGCGAGCGCTCGAGTTTGGCTGCTTTATTCAAGCTTCTTTTTCCTTCTGGATTCAGAGAGACGGAGATCGAGAAAATGTTCGGAAAGGCGTTGATCTTGTGCGCGGCGCTGGCCGTCGCGACGGCCCTGCCGGCGAGTGATAAGACCGGCAGCGAGAACGACCTGATGGCGTCGATTTACACCGACTGCCTCAAGAAGGAGTCCATCAGCTGCATCAAGTACAAAGTCTTCTCGTTCGTCGACAAGATGCTGGCCGATAAAGAGGACATTAGCCTCAGCGAGGGCATCACCGTCGTTAAGACGACGTCCAACATCGAGGAGGGCGCACCAAGGTGAGTTTCTGGGCTCGCCTGTTGATGGGGAGTTTTTTTTTTATGGGGATTGAGGAAGATTGGAGGTGAGGGGTTAGTGGGTTTATGAAGTTTTAAGGATGGGTGTAGGTGTTTTTATTGAGTTTGTAATGGAGTTGAACGCTGCGGCTTGTATTATAGTATGTTTTGAGATTTTATTCGATGTTTTACTTTTGATCTTTTATGAGCTTGACTAAGAATGGTAGAGAATTGAACGATTAGACTTTTAATATTTTTTATTATTTATTTGAAAAGTGATAAAATTATTTGGCGATAAATTCTATAAAAGAAAAATAAAACTATAAGAGAATAGTATTACCAATTTTATACATAGTTAATTTAATAACAAATTATTATAAACAAATTTGTTTTATTCGTTTGTTTAATTATAATTTAATAATTAGTTATTATATTATTTCTTACATACTGCTACAAAATTAAAAACATACAAACTCTAACTAGAAATCAGAAAATCAGGTGAGAATTGTAACAGTAGTAATGAGCCTGTGAATCGTCGTTACTGCGTTATTTGCATAAAACATAAAAACAATTGCTTATTATAGGTCCATAGACTCGAGCGATCTCGACACTCTATTGTTTGACCGTCTGGGAAGATTCCTGAGAACGCACTCCGTTAAAGTAGATCTCAAGGGCAGTGACATCCTTGGGGCCATCGAATCGGCTGGCCGAAGCTTTGAGGACGTCAATGAGAGTTCCGTTGAAGGAAGAGGAAAGAAGAGTAAGTCAATTTTTTTTTAATTAATGATCATTGGTCATTAAATCGTGATATTTGTTACCTTTAATCATAGCGATGATTTCTAAGTATCTAAGATTTTAAATTCGTTCTAATGAAATCTAATGATGTGAGGTTACAATGGCTTAGATTGAGTAGGCGATACGTGTTGAATTAGTTACTAATTATTAAAAAATTACTTTGAATTTAATAACTAATTATTTTGTAATTACTTTTTAATAAGATCCACTGCAGTATTTTTATAACAAGTTAAATTTATTTATTGTGAAGCTGAATAGAACTAATAATGAACGAGTTTGAAGGCTAATGAGTAAAATGAATAATAAAATGAAGCAAGCATTCATAATAACGGTAAAAATCATGTGTATTTTTTTTAACTATAGTTTAAACATGCTTGATGTTACCTTAGATATACTAGTACTAAACAACGAGGAAGTATATTAACTATAATGCTATTTATAAATTCTAAAATATAAACAATTTTTTATACCACTAATGAAAATTAAAAACTCATTAAAACAGTTCGCTACGTTACAATATTAAAGCAGCACTGGCTCCACGTTTTGATGATAAGCCAGTACCGGTCCAGCGTTAATTTATTCGTTCATGAATTTTTCTCGTGAAATCAATTTCCAGAAAACCGTTACTCCAAAATCTGATAACCACCTCGCGCATATAAAAAAAAAAAGTACCCACGGATAATCAGCCAAAAGCCCCGCCGCCAGCGCGAAACCGCACTAACTCATAATCGGCCCATAATAACAATAATAATCCGAACGATCATAAGGAAGACGGCAGGCTGTCCTCGTATAAATATGAAATCGACCCGATTCGATGTGTGCGCTTACACGAGCACACGGCAAAGAGTCGCGACGTCCGCTAAGAATGCAGCCGTAATTGCCTAACTGGACATGGGCGCCGCGGTGCAATGAAAAGTGCACAGGCGCGCGCGCGCGCGCACGTGGTATTTATCTAAAACGCATATATGCAAGCCAGCTCGCGCATCCGTCACGTACGCATAAACGCACGAAAGGCGCGGCTTCCTTGCGCTTCTCTCTTTCTTTCTCCGGCGAGTGCATGTATATAAGGCACGTCTTGCTCTCGCGATACGCCGGCATCTCGTTGTCTTTGTTGTTGGGCGCTCAGTTGTTGACCCACTGAGGAACTGGTTTCCGCTTCCCCTTGAACTATCTCCTTGTGGTTGGCTGAGCGCGTGTGTGTGTGTGTGAGAGATAAATAAGTGCGAGAGAAGGGCAGTGATCTCTTGGCCCTGTTGAAACAGTGAAAGAGAAGCCGGGAGGAAGAAGGATGAAAGATGAGAGATAAACGGAATCGTGCGCAGGTGATTGGCGCTGTACCAGTTATTGACAGGTTCGCTCTGCTCTCCGGGTTTCACGTCTGATTTTACAGTAAAAGTATGGGCTATCAAATTTGAAGTAGAGTTTTTTTTTGCCTCGCTCGGCCAATTGAGAGCTCGCGAGTAGAGCTGAAAAGCTAATTCGTACTTCATGCAAATTTCACTCCACAATCAAATTGCAGCATCTTTAGTCTACTTTCTCAAAACTGCGCTCTAAGAAAGTAGAGAGTTCGGTTTTTAATAGAGTGGATAAATAACGATTAGCGTAAAAAATAATTATTGCAATTACGTTTACTTCTTGTTTCAAAGATATTTGTAAAAAAATTTTACCATAAATTTTGTACTTATTACGAAATTTAAGACAGTTAGAGAGAAATAATATTTACTGTGAAGAAAGATCATAAAAAATCATTATTGTCTAATGCAAATGGTAATTCTTTTATGTATCGTTACGCTTGAAAGTAAAAGATGCTCATCTTCACTCTTCTTTGTAGATAGAGTAATACATTAATTCGTATTAGGAATGCAATGGTTCTGGTTAAGAAAACGTGAAGTTATTACATACTTACAATTTTTTGTTGCATATTTATGAATATTTCTAATATTATTATTTTAAATTACTATTTAAAATCAACTTACTAAATAAATATTTATTTTATAAAAGAACAAAAAGATCTGAATAATCTATAACAACATAACTCTACTAAATCTCTATTATAACCATCACGCATCGAGCGTTTCAATTACAATTTTATCGTGTACATTTCACATGAGGCTATTTTTTCAAATCCACTCAATCACTACAAATTACATACACGTTCACTATTTACTCAAGCTCGATCTCGGGGAACAAAAAATTAATAACAGCCTTTCCATCTTCCGCTTAAACAATTATTTAATTCAAGTTGCTCACACAGACACACACACACGTGGGCATCGAAATTAAACCAAGCGTTTAATTAGGTCGATCTTACCTCTCAAACTGATAGGCCGCGCAGACACGTGGGAAAAACGAAAGAGAAAGAGAAACTGGGAGCGCGCGAGATTAAAGATGGTAAAAAAAAAAAGAGAGGCGGCGGATCAGGAAGAGAACGAGATATCCCGTCGCGCGGTATTTTTGACATACTTTCACACACGCGCGCCTTGACCTTCGCGCGCGTTCTCTGATCTCCTGGTCTCGATCTTCTCTCCCCGGCAGAGTAGAAAGATTCGTCTCCGTGCGTACGCGCGCCTATATACACGAGCGTGCGAGTGTAATACGCACGGGGAGAATCGGGCCGAGAGCGACGAATCTCGGACAATCACGTGAAATTGACCAATTAAAGCGTAATGAGCGACGGGGCCCGGGGAAAAGAGAGCCGCTCGCGCACACCTGCGGACGCGCTGTAATTGCGATGACTCGAGCGCAGCCGAGAGAGGGTTTTAAGGTACTTGCTCCCGATGCGGCATTACGATGCATTAAACAAAAGTGATATACTCGCTGCGCGTCGCGCCTTCTCCTTTCTGGGTTTTTCTTTGTTTCGCCCGAGACAAAGGCCAGCTTAGCCTTAATCGCTGGTTGCGTGCTTAACGAGGAGCGTCGTTAGATTTTCGAGTCGCTTTGGTGCTGTTCTGTCGCGGATTAATTTTTTAAAGTTGCTGTAAAATAATATGATCCGCGGTTAAAGTAACAATGGATCTTTATAATTTTGAAACGTTTTAATTGAATTAATTGGATATTGATAAAAATTGTATAGTTAAAAATTAATGAGCCACTGTTTGACGATGGTATATGATTAGTTAAATTATTGGTATTTATATAACGATATGCTTCATTATAGAAATAGACTTGTGATACAAAATTTTCTAATTAATTAGTTAGGCGTTTAAATTTAATCAAACTTATTACAATAGACAATTTAACCTAAAATTAAATCAACACCACAAAAAAAAACCAATGACTCAACAAACACTTCTCCATCCTTACAGAGAAGGCGCAGAAAATCCTGGGACCCATCATGATGGCAGTGGCCCTGAAGGCCGCCGCTCTTCTGCCCCTGGCCCTCGGCTTCATCGCCCTCATCGCCGGCAAGGCCCTGCTCGTCGGTAAAATCGCCCTCGTCATCTCCACCATAATCGGCCTGAAGAAGCTGCTGGGCGGCCAGCAGAAACACGTCACCTACGAGGTGGTGTCGCACCCGCACCACAGCAGCAGCCACGTGGTCAGCCACGAGGAAAGCGGCCACGGTGGTTACTCAGGCGGCAGTGGTGGCAGCGACTTCGGCGGTTACTCAGGCGGCAGCTCCGGAGGCGGTGGCCACGGAGGTGGCTGGGCCAGGAGCCTCGCCCAGCCCGAGGTCGCCCAGGAAATGGCCTACGGCGCGCAGAAGCCTCAGGCGCCAGTCGTAGCCAAGCACTAGGAAATACTTTAGAGAATTCTTTCATTCCTGTTTCTTCTATTTCTTCCTTCTTTGTTATCCCCATTCGCGTTAATTTATTGATCGCTCGTATTTATTTATTGTAGCGTTTATCCTCTCTCATTTGCTATCTATTTACAAGGTTCTCACTCGTGACTTTTTCTTTCTCTTCGATGCCGTTTTCGTGAAGAGTCTATTTTAGAAATGCAAAACTGAATTGGTCTCGTTGCTTTAGCATCGAGGAGTCGTTTTGGCTTTTTTAGGATTAACTTGTTTATTTATGTGTAAGGATCATTACGAGTTGGCGTGGCGCCAAAAAAATATTGGGCAACCACTTGACTACTTGAGGAAGAAAGCACATATTTTAAAGAAGTATTTGTAAAGGGCAAATATTTGTTTATCAGATCTGTTATTCTGTTTGAAGGTTTGAAGATCCATTCAAATATTTGAATTACCTAAGGTGTTCGGGATTCACGTTTGTTTTGCAATTCTAATGTAGATAAACATGGTTGGAAAAAATGACGAATAGTTCCGTTTCGGAACGAAAACTGTTATAGAAACAGTATTACATACTGTTTAGACGAAATAGTACGAAAGACGACAATCACTGAATTTTCAATGCAAACTTGTGTATACTTTACTTGAGTATTCACTAATACAATTGTACTTTGGAATCGCGTAATTATTTACGTGATGTCGCGTAAATCCTACGCTTTATAGTTAAAAACTGCAGTAACTATACAAAGGACAAAACGACAGGTACGGAAATTATTTTCAACCATGCACGCGAATGTTCTTACGGTTTATGTAAATTTCACACGACTCTTTCACTTCCTACTTCATTCTTCTAGATTTCTCGCTGTTCCTCTATTTTTTCTCACATTCTCTTCGTGACTTAAATCTGTAGTTTCCTTACCTACGGCGAAGATAATATTTGTACGAAGTACAAGTATTTATTCTACGCTGTTATTTCTATCTACGAATTTATCTCAATTTTTTCTATCTACGAACTTTCCTTTCTCCTCTCTCCTTCTCTCTGTTGCTTTCTCTCTCTCTCTATCTCCCTCTCCCTTACTCTCTCGATCTTTCTTTTATCGGAGGATCCCTTCAATTTCACTTTCTCTTGAATCCTTGTAATACTTCTGTACTTTCCTTCCTACCCTTTCTAAACTCTCTCCTGTATCCACTTTCTTCGGTTTGTCCGCATCCGAAGTGTTCCTTTCACAATTGTACATTTTTATCTTAACTTTCGTACAAGTTTTTTTACTGACTTCTGGATCTCTTATTCTCTGCGTCCTTGTTATTCTCACTATTATTAATGTATTGTATTATTCACCGACTATCATTATTATTATAATTATTTAGCCAGTACAATGCGAGGACGCCAGTGCCTGATGCGAATACTCTTTCATTCATATTGTAGCGCAATTATAATGTTTTATTATTTATTGAATGACCGACGACGCGAAAAACTTTGTACGATGACTTTATGTTTTTACGACACACGCAAAATCGATGTACATATATTCACATACATAGGACCTACAAACATACATATATTAATTTATTATATCGATGTGCACAAATTTTTGTAATGATTCAACGATTTGTGATTACATTGGCGACGAACGACGTCGACGCGACACAATTATACTTTTGTCTTTGACTACGATGTGTTCATGAGAAACATTTGTTTTTTTATACTATATATACATTTTATATTTGTATAATAAAGAGAGGCGAACGGCGCGTGCGTCTTGTCCCAAAGAAAAAAACGCCGAGTGTACAGTTAGTTATGCCATCGCTTCTTTTTCTTTTCTTTCTTCCGCCTTGTCTTTTTATTTCAACCTTACTTGCAGTTCAACTTTTTTGCACATTTCACATATCCACGATATGGTGTAAGTATTACTACTATAAGCACTAGTCTTTCTCTTCTACTTATTTCATTTGATTTAATACTTTAATCATTGATATTTTTAATATATAATATTCGATAAATTTGAATATTTAATGTTTTTAAAAAATAAGAATTAAATTAAATTCAAAATAAATTTTAATTTTAAAAACAGAGTATTTAGTACTATAAACATTATTATTAATTCAAAATTTTTTCAAACTATAATGATTTATAAACAGTTATATGTAGGAATTAGTTATGTCATGAATGTAATGGTCAATTTATGTATATACGTCTGTGAGCATTTAAGTTGACGTATATGAATGAGTATGCATGTATGAATAGTATTAGTCGTTTGTATACGAATACATGATTTTTCTTGTATGCATTTCTCTCTTTATGCATGAATGTATATATCTGTATGTATTTGTGTGTGTGTATGTGTGTGTGTGTGTATGTTTGTGTGTGTGTGTGTGTGCGTGTGTGTGTATGTGTGTGTGTGTATATGTGTGAGTGTGTGTGTGTATGTGTATGAGTGTGCATGTGTGTAGATATGCGCATGAGAGTATGTTAGTTTTATATATATGCATAAGTAACTATGTGCATTTACATGTGTGTCTATAGAAGGGAAATGTGAGAGTGGGCATAAGTATTTATCTAAAGAAATAAATGTGTATTCAGAATAATGTGTGTATATGTATAATGTGTGCATGTATGTGTGTGTGTGTGTGTGCGCGCGCGCGCGTTTATGTATGTGTGCAAATACGTTGTGTTCATCGCTCCATCTAAGAATAAACACAGCCGAGCATAAAAAAATTAGCAGCAAATCAGAGCATCAAGGATAGTACTACTTTAATCGAACCGCACGTCGGAGCAGATATCGAGAGAGAAACCTCCGAGGAGCGCGCGACGAAAAGCTGAAAAAATGGGACGTTTAGCGTCCGGGGCTGCCATTAGCGGAGAGCAATCAAACGGCACACACGCACGATCCGGTGAAAGCGACTCTCCCGTCATACGCGTCCTCTTCCCCTTCTCCCCCTCCCCCCGCCTCCCCTCGTCACGCCCAGGTAATCGATTATCTCCTTCTCCTCCGTCGTTCTCAGCAAACTCGAAATCGGGTTGATATCCGTGTATAGGAGAGGCATGCGCGCCGGTTCACGATCTCTCCTCACCCAGCATCCGGATCTTTGAAACGCGCTCGCGTATAGGCAGCGGAGGAGAGGAGACACGCATATCTCTGCCGCTGCTGCTGCTTGTGGCTTTCTTTCACCTCCATATATTAATTACAAATTGCCGACGGCTAAGCGACGAGCGAGAAGCCGAGATATTAAGGCCGATAATGAATTCCCGTAATAATCGCCTTGGCACCGATCGTCGCCAGCGCGGGTACATACCCGAACGTCGTGTTGGTATGTGTGCGCATATAAACACCTGTCGTATGCGATCTGTCGGTGCGTGTGCGTGTATATGTAGATATATATAGACACACACACACACACACACACATATATATATATATATATATTCCTACGCACATGTATATATATATAAATCGATCGTGAGTTTCCGTGTTCCGGCGATCCAGTGATCCACATATGAGGTTCCGTTCGCTGGAAATGTGAAAGTGGCCGACGCGCCGCTGACCGATTGATTTTCATGAATTTGTTTACTCTCGCGCGTTCTGCTATATATACCGACATCCGTGGGGTTTGGTACTCTTTTTTTCCCCTGTATCTCGGATATATGATGTAGGAGGCGTATACCTCGATCAAATTTAATGAATTCGTCGGCGCGGTATTCGTCCGCTTTTTTTAGTAGGTCATAAGAAGTATGCCCGAGAAAGGCAATTTTTGGCCGTTTGGAAAAATGCTTTGTTTTACCTCTTCTGCTGCGTGCTCCTGTTTTCGGAATGTATTATAACGAATTGATAAAGGTTTACGGCGCCAGTTTACGGGATATCGCGAATAAACGAGTTGCGCTTTTTAGTCCGTAATTTAAAAATCGCGGTGAGGATTACATTGTTGTTGCGGGCGGCGAAATAGAGCTGAAATTACATATTATGAGCGATTTACGATGGGGAATGCAAAAAGAGTAAAAAGAAAGCGTCTTTTTAAGGAAATGGAAAAATATGTTAACGAATACTCTTTATAGAATGTATAATTAACTAATATTTGGTCTAAAAAATTTTCTAAAGTTTGCATCAAATCATAAATAAAACTATCAAATTGCGACAGGCTGGTTATTAACAATTTGTAGTGCAATTTTTTTCAACGAAGTATTAATAGTTTTCTGACATTTTAATTAGTTTCACTAGCTTTTTATGTACAGTCAAAATAAAAAACATTAAATCCTTTCTGATATGTGATAATATTGGAATATACAATAATTATATTAATATAAGATATGAAATAATAAATTATAAATGTTGAAATCCATTATTAAAATGAGATATTGTTTACATATGGAAATAAAATAATTTAACAGATAAGAAATCAATGTAACAGATATAGACATAGTTAGACATTTTATAAATATTACTTAACGTTTGAACAAAAATTTTTATTGGGACTCGGAAATAATGAATGTCAAACTAGTTTTCAGTTAAAATTTACCAAGATTTACAAAGTTTGTAAAAGTTAAATACAAATTATTAGCTCTTATTATAAATCTCAATTTTATGATAAAATCTTAAAAGCCAGAAAATCACAACAATTTTAACAACAAAATACATTTCTGCAAAAATATTCCTATATTATTACTACAATACCACTTCATTATCACAAATACATAAATTTTTCTAAAAATGAAAAATTAAACAGCTAACAAGCGTGAAAAAAAGAACTGTCGGAACACCAAGCGTCGCGTCCTCAGCGCGACTCATAAAACAGTCCTCACAAAGCCACGGCAAGCGCGCACTGCGTTCCCATGCGCGCATTAAAGTCACCGTGAAGCCATCCACGGAGCGCGAGCGCGTTCTCGCGCATATTAACGCAAAAGAAACCGAAAAGTGCCGCGGCGACAATAAACCAAGAGAGCGCCTGAAAAAAAAAGTGGCCCGTAAAGAGAGCCGACAACTGTGCGGCCGGTGGACTTGCATATAATTAACGCTAATTTACTTTGGAAAGTACGTGAATCAAAGGAGAGAAGGAAACGTTGACCTGAAAAACTCCGTACGAAATCGAAGGTAAAGCCGCCAGAGGAATCCATATTACACGCTTGAGAGACGCGCCAAAGCGGCCGGCGGAAAAATGGATTCCTAATAAATTCCAGCTTGTCCCGTTTCAGCTATGCGCCGGCCAAAAGATTTTCACTTAGCTTAATTCATTGTGTGTTGCGCGCGGGCGCAGCCGCGCTCTGGCTTAATTATGCGCCGTGCAAGAGATTTTATTGCTCGCTTTTAACTGTACACGCCTTTTCTGTCGGGCCGCTCGCGGTGCCTTAAATAACTATTTATTTGTTTGGGTATACGTATTGAGTTCAAGTATGCTAACGTTAGATGTATATTTTTTTTATATATTTGGTTTTTTATTTAAAACTAATCTTGTAATAGTAGATATTATTGGCATAGTTTTTAAAAAAATTATGAAGTTGTAAGATTTAGTAAGAATTTCAAAGGACGGGGCAGCTTATTAGTAAAATGCAAAAGTGTGTTTCCATCTAGACGTTAAGTTAAATATTTAAGGATTAGACATTAAAAAAAACAAATGAATAATGTTAAACTTTACTACTAAAATGTATAAGTTAATTAATCATGAAATACAAGATACAAAAATACAGGTTTAAAAATAGAATTCTCAGGTAGTGACATAGTTACCTATTTTATCGACAATTTTTAGTGCAAATTCGGAATTTAATTCCGTAAACATTATTTTGTTAATTAATATAACTTCCAAGTTTAAAACTAGAAGATGTCTTTGTTATTGTTTTTTTATAATTCTAGGCATCAATATAAAATAAATAAATATAAAAGTAAAAAATGTAAATTATTTTAAATTAAAATCATAATATTTTTCTACAATTGTATTAAACAAAACTTTGTTCATCGCTTCAAATGTAAAACGACAAAAATAATTAAGTTCCTGTTGTGCATATTGATCGCCGATAAAGTAGAAACCTTTGCCAGTCTATGGCATACTTTTCGTTTTGAAAAAAAAGTAGTGAAAGTTTGAATGATATACTAAAATACCGTACATTGAATGTAATTTTTCGTTCTTCATATTTTTTGTATTAAAGAAAAGTGGTAATTATTCTTAACAATCTGCGAACTAAATAGGTGTTCTTAGGTGTATAATAAATCTTTATTTTTTTTTTTTGTCATACATGGTTAAACCTAATTAATAAATACATAAAAAATTCTTGCCGTTCTCTTTCCAATTTTCATCAGATAGTCAATATGTTAATTAAAATATTTCAATTTTTCTATTTTTTAGGAAAATTTTAATTAATATTATATTAATCGTAAATCATTAGAATTTTATGAAAAACTAAATACTCAAAGTTAGTATCTACCAGATAAGCACAATTATTGAGTAAAATCCGTCTGACCATACCCGGGACCAATCTACTAACCCCCAACTTTTAATACAAATCATATCCAATAATCCAAAACTAACCCATCAATCCCAACCCCAAACCAACCCACACCAACACCTCTCAACCTCCCCTAAACCCTCGAAAAACCCTCTCAAAAAAACAAACTCCCAAACCCAAAACCAACCCCCCCCGTATTCATCTCTTTCGTCACATCTCAGACAGCCGCGCGCAGAGCGATGCCGGATGTTTCGGGAGCGTGGCCGCGAGCCGGAAGCGGCGCACTCTCATAGAGGCTCTGCGACTGCACGAGCCCGTGTCGCTTTCGCCGAGCGCGCGCGATCTTTTTCGCGTACATGTGCTGCGCGCTGCGGCGTCGGCGAGAAATCGGTAACGCGCCGACTGCCCGAGTTCCGGCAGCAAGAAAACGCCGAGATCATCCGCGCCGTCTCTCTCGCTCTCGCGCGTACACAGCTCCTCTTGTGACGTCTGTTTTGTTGATTGTCGGAGTGGTCTGTGGGACTGCGGAACGTTTAAATTACGTAGGCGTGCGCGGGCTGTATACTTAGGAAGATTCTATACATTTCTCTAAAGCGCGAGAGTAATTGTATTTATTTTTGAGGATCGTAGTAACGATCGCGGTCGGAAAATTGCAGGCTATTTGCGAGTGTTAATTCTTCGATAAAAATGCCGCCTGCCTTTCCTTCTTTAATTGATGTGTAGGCTCTGGTGGAGTGATCTTTTATGTTGATAATTTTAGTTGTTGGCGCTTGTTTACTGCTATAAATTTTTATACGTTATTTTAAGAGTTGTGTATTTGACCATTTGTTCTTTTCATCTTTGTTAAATTATCGTTCTATTATATTAATTAAGTAAAGTATGCATAAAGTCTGCTAGTAAATGAAATGATACTCGCTTCACGTAAAGACTAACTTTTAGTTTGTAAACAATATTAAAAAATTTATATACCTTAAAAAATTAAAAATGATTTGTTAAAGGAAAAATTGTAGAAGGCTTGAACCAATCTGCATTGTTGACGAAAATTTATAAAACCTACTTTTGAAATCAAGGAGAAAATCTTTAATCATTTTAATATTCGATTATTAGGTTAATGTATGTTTGGAATTCTTACTACAAACATTTAATTATTTGTGAAAAGAAAGCTTTTTATTAAAATTTCCCTTGCGTTCTAGCTTTTGACTGATGAGCAAGTAGGAAAGAGAGATTCTTCGGTATAAAAGAAGAATCCTGCTTAGAATGAATAATTAATGGAATGGCATAATTTTTTCTTATCTTCAAATTGTTGTTATATATTCAAGACTTTAATTAAAATATTTTAATAAATAAAGAAAAATTGCGTATTTATAACATTATTGGAGTAAAAGTATTTTGTATACTTTTATATTTTATATTTTTTGTGGTATAAAACTAGTTAATTCAAGTAGAAAAAGACTTACCAAATATAAGTATAATTTGAATACATAAAAGCAAACATAATTCTTGTAAATTTAAACATTCAAAATTTTTTCTGTACTCTTCCTGATGATAAAACAAATTTTGACTTCAAATGTTTAGTACTAGTTAAATCAGTGACTTCTCTTTCAAAGTGACATTGGCATTGCTGTTTTTAGATCACCATAAATATAAAAGAAAAAGAACGCGAATAAAGAAAGTTAATTCATCAAAAAATTGCATTTTCTCATATTACACGCAGCCACTGGGCTTGATGAGCAGCCTCTAAAAGTCACACTCTAGTTTGTTCTAAGACTATTCCGATAAGCGCTAATTACCGCACAATTAGCATTGTAATTGAATTAGAATTCTGAATTTCAGTAGTGAAAGCATTTCCTGTACTGATTCTAATAATTACATTTTATAAATTTTATAAGAAATTGAAAATCTTGTTACAGTATAAGATTTCATTATTATTAAATGTTAAAAATACTGTTATTATATTATGCTATTCCTTAGTCAAATAACACTAATAATTAGTATAATTAATATATTAGTAAATAATTCTTATATACTCGCCGAACAGTTGATAAATTCAAAAAACGAATAAAGTCTACGGGAATTACTATTCAAAAAGTTGTTTATCACGGTAATGACATTTTGGTTACACAGTAGGGGGCCTTTTGTAGTTAGTATCACTGTACATGTATATTCTAAAAAATCACATGCAAGCTACACACTTGACCCGTATAATTTTACACATATGAATTTACAGTGCACCTCTTGGTATATATTTCTATTTACATATCTATATACATCTGTTAATAAATAACAAAATCAACAAACAATAATTAAAGATGTTACATTGCATTTTCGTACGTATTTTGAATAATATTGCCCGTAGTTTTTATTCGATTTTTATAACAGTAAATTATAAAAAAAGTCTTAAACTTAATGTTATCATTAATACAGTATCTTTTTCAACAAAAGATGTATCTCGTTCGCTAATAGCTATTACCGTCTATGTTTTATTCAGGTTTTGAGTTTTTCCGTGCATTTAAATTAAATTAACATCAACTAAGAAAGAAAAGTGCACTTTAAATTCAAGTGACTTTTAAACACATAAGTACTCCAGCGTTAACCGTACATAGTCCTTACTCACTTAGAGAAATGCAAAATATAAATTAAGTAGAAATGGAATGTCTAAAAGAAGATCGTAAGTGTAACAATTCGTAACCATCGGCCAAACTATCAAATTAAAGCTGTAGAAATGTGAGGCCTTACTGAACAAGATGGAATTGCAGTCTACTTACTTCGAGCAATTTTGCTTTGATGTATGCTCACATAATATTAGTTCTTTAGATAAATGCTAAATGCGAATGTCATACGACACCCTATTAAGTAATATTTTTAAAACTAAAAAATATAAAA
>JAPYZA010003729.1:0-22211 GCA_030522685.1 Eupelmus azureus | reverse complement strand
TTTGAGGGAGAAGGAGATAGGTTAACGAGGATAGGCACCGTGCTGCTTAATTAATTGTCGCTTAGATTGTTCTGCCAGCGGCTGGTGCAGGGCTACACGAGGCATGACGAATTCGTGTAAGCGAAAAAGATGTGTCGGGCCAAAGGATGGCATGTTTCTCAAAAGAGACTTGGTGATGTTTGTGATTCTTTATAATTTTTTTTTAATTAAACTCACGGTAAATATTTTAATATTTTTATCGTAAATAAACAAAAATTATTAAAATAAGCTAAATACTACTTATAATTATGTTTAATAAATACTACTTATAATTATGTTTAAAGAAATTATAAATTATTGTTATTTTATCATTTTAAAATTATTTTAAAAGGTAATATTAAAATGTGAAACTTTATTATACAGCAATATACACCTATTCAATTATCTATAAAATTACCACTTTTTATTTTGAAGCATGTATTCATAATATACTGTAGCAAATGTTATAATTAATGAAATAGGAAAAAACTGTAGATAAAATATTGGGATTATCTGAAATAGAAACAGAACTATAGATAACACGAAGAGATACAATACTGCATAAAATAAAACAATTTTAGATTAAACAAAATACTTGTATTCATTTATCGTTATACCCTACAATATGATAAAACAAAATCAAAAACCTATATCAAGAATAGTAAAAAAATGTGTCAAACGATTTTCTAGTCAATCTATTTATATGAATACACGGCTCATTTACTCTTCATTTTTGTCAGCGCTTTATTACTCCGTTTCCCGCAGCATCTCTTTTAGCCAAGCCGCGCGAGCAGAGCATCAACCGGTTTGCGCTTCGTAGGCAAACTAGTCGAACGAGGCCTGCAACTGAACTACATACATCCTCGTACCTCCCTTTATACACTCGAGTATCACGCCGTCGTTTTCACTTTCACGATCCTGACGATTTTGACGAAAGTCATCCGAGCGCCCAGCCCTATCTCAGCCTAATCTGCGCGGGTGGATGTCTCGAGTCGAAAGAGTGCATAATATAAAAAGGAGCACGAGAGATATGGATACGTGAGCGCGCGCGCACGCAGCGGATGTAATAAAACCATCTTTGGCCGGCTGGCATGGCTCTTTTCGACACACCCACGCGCGTCGCCTGGCCGATAAAGGAGCCTCGTTTAAGGAGAAAGGCTGCGCGCGCTTTCATGACTGCGACGATTTCTGGGTAAGACTCTCCAGTTCTGCGTACGCTCGCGCGACTCTCCTGGCTCCGTGACTGAGATCGCTATTCTCGCGGCTGTAGTTCTCGCTTAATTCGGCATAACTAATTCGAGTTATTCCTGCGCTTATTATGGGGACTCGACTGGGCTCTTTGCCCTCGTGAGATTCTGTTATTTGCGTGTGTTTGTTGAGATCGTTTGTTTTTTGTTATTGCTAATAATATCTAGGATTTAATATTGCTAATCGAGAGACTATTTTCATTAAATAATTGAATTATTATTATTAAAATAGTGTCTTTTCATTAGGCACATGAAATTTAAAAAGTGTAACTAACCCTTAGCGCAACATCCGTATTATTTTTCTGTCCTTTTTCACAGCAAAAGCAATTCCAGCAATGTGCAAGAAATTTGCAATCGTTACATCGAGTAACGCGGCCGTCTTCTTTTTTGCCCTCGCAGCCCGGTATCTCGGCAGAGCCCGATGATAAATATCTTGGCAGCGATAAACGTAATCACGCGCGCTGATTTTCCTAGGCCCGACGACCCTTCGCATAAAAATCATCCCGCTCGCTCGGCTCGTGCTGTTATTTTATTAATCAAAGCGAGAAACAAGTGTCGAGCCTAGCAGCTCTCTCTCTCTCGGCTGTACATATAAATACATATAAAGAGAGAAGTAGAGAGCGGAAGCGCGTGAGCGGTCGCAGTTAGGTGTGCAGACACGGGCGAGGGCACAAGTGCTCTCTCGCACTGTATCAAAGAGAGGAGCGAATTAAGGCGCTCGTTGGCTCGCTCCGGCGCGCCATTGATTAATACCCGGGCATATGTAGCAATAGTTAGCGAGTGTCACGCGCGCTCAGGCACAGCCCGAGCCTCGAATGATTAATGGCACGGCTGGGCTAATCGAGTGGAAAGCAGAAATAGAGGAGAGCTCTTCTCTCGTTTCTTCGTGCAGCTTTCCTGGATATACATACATGTACGTGCATTCGCGCCGTGCTTTTCGCAGAGAGAGAGAGTTTGTCGTTGCGGGAGCGAGCCATTTCATAATGCTGCCGCCTGACACTCGAAACAGAACGCCGGACATTTGTAATAAGCGCGCATATTTTACCGTTGGTTAATATTATGATTGCCTCTATGAGTAACTCGTTTGCATCGAGATTTACTGGAATATATACATATACGAATACGAGAGGCTGCAGCATTGAGTCATTGCGAGAATGTTGACTTTTCGCGAAAGCCGTATTCGCGGATTAGAAAAATTTGAGAGCCGAGCTAATTAATGCATTTTTTTGTAATTAGGCCTATCTTAAATGGAGCTTGTAACGTTAGCTAATTGCCGGAGCAGCTTTCAGATATATTTATAGTTTATTTAGAATTATACGGCTTTTAATCTGTTGCATAAGGCTTTTTGACGTTGCCGATAAGTGGAAAATGTTAATTATAAATATATCAACTAGATCTCTGTATATCAAAGTACAGACTTTCAAATGGATATTCATGTCACAAGTGGCCTTTAAACTTTCAAGTTCAAAAATTAACTTTTGTACGGCTGCCAGCTATAAATCATCCGTACTTCATCGATCGATTCAAAGCTGCGGATAAAAACATAAATTATTCCATAATCAATCAACCTCTCACAATCTTACTAATATTAACATAAAGAAAAGTTAGACAATACCTGGGGATATAAAAAATAATTTTTGAAGATAAGCATCTCATATTACGACAAACGACACGACGATTAATATGCAGTCGAAAGAGAAAAGAAAAGACCCGGGAGCATCAGAGGGACGAGGATGAATAGCCGCTCGTCATCGCTGAAAATTCGCGAGTCCCGCGCGATAAAAAGCTCGAGGCTCTCGGAGACAGCGATCGTTGATTTCCGCGCGCGCGGTTAGATCTGATGCCGCGAGCGCGCGCTGACGGGCCTTTTAAATCATGCTCAGCGCGCGCTCGCTCGCTCGCGGGAGTCCATCTCTCGAATTCCTTTTGCGTCCTTGCGCCAAGCGCGCACCGGGTAACGAATGAGCTCTGCCACGCGCTCACGCATTGTGCATACGTATATATACACACAGACGCGTGAGAAATATACGCGCGCTCGCGATGTCACACTCGATCTCCCAGGGACTTTCTCCTGGCGCGCGAGCGCGGAGACAAAATGTGGAATGCCGTTCTCCGGGACTATGTATGGGACAGTTGTGCGAAAATCGCTCGTAAGCGCATATACAGCATCCGATCGCGTGACTCGGCCTGCATTACGTAAGCCATTTTTCCAGCCCCCGAGAGATACGCTCTTTTGAAATTACGGCTCGTGTGTGAGTGCGCGAGCGGAGGTAATTAATGGGACTGTTTTGACGAGTGGAGACTCGCTGGATTAATAAATAATGCCGAATGATCTTTGGAGAGAAGGACTGCGCCGAGTCACGGCAGGGATACTGTGTTGCTTGGCTAATACAAAGTATAAGGTGTAATGAATTAATGGGACAATATGGAGTCGCGAATTTATTAGATTTTGTAAATAAATACACTTTCACAAGCTGAATGATATTTACTAGCTGCGCTTAATGCTAGATTGCACATCTGCCTCCTTTACGCAAATGAGCGTGGAAAACTTCAAATGCGAAATTTGAAGAAATGAAAGGCTTTTCGACTCTAATGAACTTAATATCAGAAAATAATTTAGTTTTTAGATTACGATCATTCTTAATGCCAATTAATAATGTTCTTGAAATTCAACATTTTAGCTGAATAATAACGACACTGATAAAATATCACGATTCATGTAAGAAGATCTAAAAAAGAAACATTACTTAAACAAGATATAAGGAATACATAGGAGAGAAATTGCTGAGCAATTAATATGCATCGAAAGAAAAAGTCCAAGCAATGCAAGAAAGTATCAACAAAGTAATAGTAAATAAGCAGCGCGACAGCTCTAAAAGAGAAGCTCGAGTCTCAGCGTGTCGTGGGGCGATAAATTTCCAAGTTCTCCGGCCTTCCTACGGTAATAGTTGTAATAGTAACATTCATTAGGCCTGGTAATCGGCGAGCTATCGCGCGATCGTCCCACGCGACGTCCCCAAGCGTTCGCGAATACACACACACGTACATAGAAGAGAGAAAAGCAGCCGGTACACCGATAGCGCAGCGATACGTTTTCGCTCGTGTACATTATTCTATGCAGGAGAGGAAAAAGAGAAGAGAGAAAAAGAGTCGACGATAAAGTAACAAAACTAAGTATCATTGCAAAATCGCGGGGCGACCAGCCGGAGATTATAAGCCACGCGCCCGCTCTCACTGAGATTATCATCGTACTTTATACGATAAACACACAAACGTGGAGCGCGCGCGACTCTCACTAAAGGTGCGCGCACTTATTAAAGTACAGGGCTTTACAGCCGGCCGAGCCAAGAAAATTATTGTAAATTTCTAACTCCCCCTCTCTCTTTCTCTCTTTCATATCGGTTATCTATGGATGCGCCTTTTTCCGTCGCCAAAGCAGATGAAAAAGAGCCCACGTTCTCGCTCCTATCGCGCCCACTTTGCACGATGACAAAATCGTCCCGCGTATATAGCGTTTCAAGCTCCAAGCGTTAAACGCGCTCTTTATTGCTGCGCGCGCATGCAAAAGCGTTTCCGCTACGGATGTCGCTAGAATAATGGCAAGATTATTCGAGAGGACTTCTCGAAAAAATGGCGAGCAAGCTAGATTTCCTTCAGGGAAAAGGCACTGCTTTACCGGTAATTAGGTATCATCTTTTCGAGGATAACGGGCTATTCTTGGAAGTCCGGACGAGGCTCGGCTTGAAGAAGCGCGAAAATGTCCAGTTACGCATTAGTTATTTGCGGGAATTACAAGGCGATTAATAGCTCCGGCGGCTACTGCGCGCGCCCAAGACTTTGTTGGTGTTTAAAACGAGCACGAAGATAATCATCGGTCACAAGTGCGCGCTGCAAGCGGCATTAACGAGCAGGTCGCAGGAAACAGTGTCTGTGCACGCGTTTATGTCAGTATCTGTGCGTGTCTGTGTGCGCATGTGTGCATGCAAAGATGCAGAACACTCAGCAAGATGTATCAAAGTCCGAGCTCGAAAATGCTGGATAAACCGGAATATTTATGCGGAAAAAGTAAATATAAATCAGGTTTAGGGTTATGTAATATGAGAGCTCAAAATTTTTCACAATAAGAGATTTGTTTAAGATAATTTTTTTTAATTATTCTTTAGATTTATTGCTTATGCAAAGAGAATTGATAAACATTATTTTAAACAATCAAGATTGTTGAATATTTCAAAGGGACATAACATTCCCTCTTATCCCGCATCAAGCAGGAATTTTTCTGAAAAGAATGGAATATTAATAAGAATTTAGCCCTTTGCTTTCTCTTTTCTTTTTATTAATACATAGTAATCAAACCTTTCCGAAAGTCATCACAATACTAACTTTCAAAAACAAATTAAGAACATATTCGCACATCTTGCAAGGGTTTCCAATTATTTGTATAAGATTCAATCAATATACCATTACGTTTTGGCTCGAATATATCCAATCAATTGTTTCATGATATTTAAACAAAAAAATGTCTTATTAACTTGTGTAAAAATTGTGGTCTGTGACACTTCTTATCCAAATCAAATATTTGCTAACTCTTGTGAATAAGTTTGGTTTGGCCCTACCACAATCTTGGGCTGACGTAGATACTATGCCAATTTGGATTCCTTTTGCAACTAAAGGACTACCACAATCACCCTGTAAATTACAAATAATTTCAATAATATATTTTTTATAATACAAAAATCATTGTGAATTGATACTGTGAATAAGACATACAGGGCATACGCTTCTTTCCTGATCAACGGCACTGCACAGATTGTCGTCTTTTATATATGGCCAATAAATTTGACAGTCTCTTCGGCTAATTATATACAAGGTAGTGAACCGCAGCCGATTTGACATTTCGGAATTCTAAATTTTTCATAAACAGATTTTTTTTAAATTAACAACAGGGAAATTTCATAATATTTTTTGATTCCCAAAAAATTTTATTTTACTAACAGCTGTCTTTCCCCAACCAGCAACTTTCGCATAAATTCTTTCTTCATCATTAAACTTTCCTAATGGTGGTAGTTTGAGTGGTTGTACTCTTTCATTGTACACTACCTCCTTCTTGGTTTTTATAAGACCAACGTCGTTTACTATTAATTCAGCGTCCTACAAAATTACTCAATTTAGTATACATTGATAATTTGAATAATAATTACAACTAAGCATTAGAAAAAATAACAGTATATGGTCGAACACAAAAAAAAATATATTGTTGTTTAGTAATTCTTACCCCATCTTCTCCCTCTGGTGAGTGCTTATAAAATGGATGAGGGACAAATTTTGCTACCTTGTATATATCAGCTTGATTGTCTCCATAAATAAGTGTAGATCCAACGGTAACCGTTGCTTCTGCCACTTTCTTCCTGTACAATTAAAAGTTTGTTATCTGTGTTTTATATGACTAGTAAATACTAGATTAATTATGATAAGATTTAAGGTAACACACTTTTCTAAGCAATGGGCTGCTGTGAGGAACCACCTGCGATGTATAAGTGATACACTACACCATACTTCAGAACCATACTTCAAGAAACCTTGATAGGGAAATGTGAGCTCATCTTCAGCCACATAGCGACCGCCAAAAATTCTAGGCTTTACGAGTATTTCAGCTAAAAATATTTGTAATTGAGTAATTATTAAAAATAAAGTATAAAATGATAATTATTATAATTATTTTTGGATAAATTTAATTGATTAGATAAATCGATTAAATAAATTTATTATGCAATTACTAAAATACAACTTATTTCTTACTAGTATTAGGGTGCGTATGTTTTTTCCAGGCATCACCAAAAGCTGTAAAAATATTTTAGTTAATAAGATAGTAATAAAACTTTTTTGTGTACTTATATATTTATTAGAATATCTGAAAAATAAAAAGATTTGTCATAATATTTACCTGGATTACTTATAAAAGAAACAAACAAAAGACTATTGTAAAGAAATAAATCAATCATTTTTATTTTATTAGAAACTATAGCATAAATTGTTTTTTGATTCTCAAATACCTTGGTGATATACCGAAGCCAAATAAGGTAACAAAATATCATTCCATTTAAATATTGATAATGCTATAGAAATTTATTGCGTCATAAGAAAAGAAAATTACATTTTGATAAGCAACAATATTATTAAAAAAACACTTAAACGATTATAAAATTTGTAATCTTGCATTCACTTATTATTTTTTATTTTTATATACAGACAACTAATTTTTAATTATTTATATTTTATATTTTCAGATTTTAATAGTATCTGGTCCCCTTAAACACTATTAAAAATTATTATATGTTAATATTTATTATTTTTTATGTATATATGATTGAAACTTAATCAATCTGCTCATTTAAAATATAAATTATTAATTCGTTTTTATATTACCTAAAAGTTATTTTAGCGTTTTAGCAATCGATAATTTTAAGAAATAAAGAAAAATACAAATTCGTTATCTTTACCTCCAAAAACGACAAAACGATTATCGAAGCTCTAAAAATTTTCCGACTGCGAATTCCGCCATTAGCAGCCAGAGCGTATCGCGGAGTGTTGTAAAAAAATTTCATAACCCTGGGCACGAGCGAGCGCGTTCCACCAATTAAAAGTCCGAGGCTAATAAGCCGGAGAAACGTGCGCTCTGCGCGATTAATCCGCGCGTTGCTGCACGCTTAGGGAAAACGGCCGTTCGGCGCGCACATTAAATAATCGTAAGGAGCCCATTCGGCGAGCGCTAATTTTATGCCGCCACGACGGGACGTTGCGCGCGACGGTTGTCATAAATTTGCTCTAGTCGCGCGACCGCCTTGGAATCTACGCGAGAAGCTGCACAAGTCGTTGTTTGAGCACTCAAGGTAAAAGCTACCCGATAACGATCAAAGCCTGCGCATAGGGAAGTGACGCACCGCATCGGTGAAATATATGTCGCTGCGCGGCTGAATGCGCACGCGATCCTGCAAGTTGTACCTTTTCCCTGGATGTATGCGTTGCTTGCTGTTTTATTCTATACGGGAAAGATGTTGAGCTACATGTGAATTCTGAACGTCTACTTATGAGTTTTATCACTTACAGTTTTTGCAAAGAAATAATGCTTATTTTTGTTATTGTTTAAAAGAAATATATTTTTTCATCTATTTTTATCAAATCGCGCATCTTTTACCTATATTTATAAATTTAAACTTAATGAATTATTAGTTAATTTTGGATTTTATTTCTGTAAAGCAGATAATCGACGAGGAATGACACAAGAAGAATTCACGATTTTCAGATCTTGTAAATGCCGCTAACATTAGCAAATGCGACGATCGAATCTCGAGTTTGCCCTGCTCACGCGCAACAGTTACACAGCCAAGTCAAGCAGCGCTTAACAGTTGCTCCCTATTTCTCTTTTTCTTCCTTCTTCTTATCTCATGCTCTTTATGTAGCCTTGTTATTAGCCTCTCTTCCGACCTTGCGCCGAGCTCATTTACATTCTCGCTTTGTCGCGCAGTTGTATTCATACAGTTGCTTCATTATCGAAGTAGAGGGCTTCGTGAGAGTATTTTTGAAGATTTTTCGCGGTATAGAAGGCACGCAGGCCCCCATTGTTAAAGTTAAAAGCACTTCAACGTGTACTGATTGTAATATTGATTCTTATCTCGAAATTTTCGATTTTAATCGCTTATGAACAGTCGTGATAAACCGTAACGCGCTGTACCTGTAATTATTTTTTTTCTTTTTCGAAAAAAAACTTTTAAGAACGGTATCGAATCACGATATAGACTTGCAAGGTATAAACAGGTATCTTGTACTGTGGGACTAACTTTGACTTATTTATTGCCGCGAGTGCTCGTGAGAGTTAAAAAGTAACTTCATTCATATGTAAATTAAGTTTAAGCGAACAGAACAAAAAAATTTAATTACAAGATACATTCGAAAACTACACAGCACTTTATTTATGCACCTACCTAATAATTCTATTTAAGTCCTAAAAGGATATGCACGGAGGAATTTTCTTCCATAAAATTAAATCTGCGCGCAAGTCACAACACATTGATCTAGCATTGACTCCAACCAAAAAAAACCTAATTGAAAACATTAATTATTCAGCGTCGATACTTCATGAAATAATAAAATTAAAAACCACCTCTCTACAGCAACAGTCAGTATCCAGCCACTTACACCATCTCGTGCACTTGCTTCGTCTACTCGAAAAGGGAACTCGCAGCATTCACGCGCGCAAAACAGAACGCGGATTCCGCTTCCAGCCTCCCAACTCGCGCGCGCGAGCTCCTTATTATGTCCCTTTAGCCTGCAACAACATAAATTCGTAGGACGTACGTACACGGAGCCGGGCCGTTTGAAAAGCCGCCGCGCGTAACTCAATACACGTATATGTGTATCGAGAAGTAGCCGGGCGCGTTGTTAAGTCGGGCCGTATACAGAGGCGGCCGAAAGTCACGCCTTGAGAAATAGATTTTCGTGCTGGATTTTCATTGTCGATGTGAGTTATGGATTTCGCGGCCGATGTAGGTTTTCTCTGCTCTCGGTATGACAGTTGCCGATTGCAAATTTTTGAATAGCTGGATATACTGGAAAAGCACTGCTGCAGTTTTGCATTGTTGCTTTGATTGAAAGTCGGGAGAAATAGTTTTATTCGTGTGCTTTAGAAAATATTTACTCAAAAATGGCTGACCGCGATATCAAAATGTATCCGTCTAGCTACACTCGACCTTTTTCTACTGCGCCACACATCTGAAATTTAATTTTAATCTTATCAATTCAATTGAATTAGCTCTGTATGCGTTACAACGATAAAGCTTAGGCAATAAACCTAAAAATCATTTCTTATTTTATTTGACGTGAAAGAAATTAAATATATGTACAAAAATACAAATAAACAATTTGAAGAATCTGCAAACGAAATGGCTTCATACTTTCTCCATACAAAGTTATCAAAAATGAACTTGCCAGGCAAACTATATGGGCAGTGTCTCTTTCTCCTCGGACTCTTCGGCAGTGCAGTTGCATGGGACAGAGACGCGCGGCAAAGCCTCTAATGAGGCCAGACTCTCCTGCACTTACATATACCTTCATGCAAGTGGAAAGGGGGGGAGACGCGTTTATATCGTCCCGTGGCGGCGTGGGTGACTGTCTCGCTCGCTACGTCCGGGATTAATAGTTCCGCCTGTGAGCGGGCGCGCGCGCGCGAGAGTGGCTTAGCGGGAGAGGCTCGCCCGCGCACAATGCAGCACGCGGAAACGCGACAAAGTGCTGACTTAGCCCGAGGAGTAGTATAGAGGTTTCCAATCGGAAGAGAGAGCGGGCTCATTAGCTGCCAAATTTATCGTCCGAGAGCCGATTTTCCGCGCGCCTCCGTTTCTATGCGGGCCTGGCCCCTTATATTGATTCTGCGCGGGCAGCTTTCTGGACTGGAAATCAATAGAGAGATATTGAAGATTTTTCTTCGGCTCCGGCCGACAATGGGACATTACGACGAGCGGGGAATTATTTATTTATAGAGAGGCGCTCGAGACACCGTTACGGGCTGCATCGCAAGCGCAGGCGAGCTGCGCGCTCGTTTTGTTATTATGAAAAGTCGATAATGGAAGCTTCCTTGTTCAGGCGGGCTATCTGCTTTCAAGGAAATGGGTATATGCAAAAATTGTAGCTCATGATCATTTATTGTAAGAGTTTGAAAATTAAAAAGTTTGCTAGATTTAATTTCAGTATTGGCAACAAACCAATTACCCTGGATCGATTTCTGCGCTGATATATTGTATAGAAGAAAGTACGGGGATATCGGCGCTTTTTGCATTGAAATGCTGCTTAAAAATGTTTGGAATTATCAGAATTACATCTCTAGAGAATGCACCTGATCGACTTTCAAAAAAGTAAAATTTAAAAAGGCTTAAACAAAGGCGTTAGACTTTGCCGAGGCGACGGTTTATTTATATATGTGAAAATAGCCGACAGATAGATGAATTTACATTTGTCTAATATATAGGAATGATAAATCAAAGCCTTGGCCAGTCACATTAATTAGAAATCCTTTGTTCGCCGGGTAACAAAGCGATGAAAGTGAAAAAAAAAGTGAGGTGAGGTGAGCGCTCGGCTGCAACCTGTGCCTCTAAGATCGGCGGGCTCGTTTCGCGCGGCGTTTTGCCAACTAAATTACAAAGGGCAAAAATCATCGGCCGAGATCTTCGGGAATGAGAAAATATTAGATGCACAGATAGGGCTTTACTATCTGAAACGCATCGAACCATAACCTACGGGCATCTCGCGGCTGGCTTTGCATAAAAGATCGGCTCTCTCGTGGCGCCTTATATGCGCAAGTGCGCGCGCGCCCTCTTTTATAGAAGGCAAGACACACTCTCTGCCTATAGATATCTACGTACAGTAGAGAGAGAGAGAGAGAGAAGGATTACGTAAGACAACGGAGCGCTGCGTTCACACGGGGACGCGCGTTGTGGGTGTTATGAAATAGATATCATGTTCCTTGCCTATTTATCTAGCCTGGCTGAACTCGGCTCGCAGGACGACGCGCGCGGCAGGCATTTGTCGGATCCTATAGGTGAGTCTATCTCTGTGTCTGTGTCTGTCTGTGTGTGTGTGTGTGAATGTGCTGTAGGTATACACACACCGGGAGTAGCAGCTCGCGGACTTTCGCTTGCGCGAGCGAGAGGAAAAGACGCGGGGAGATGGGAAAAAGGAGAGGGATATAAATAGATGCTGGCTTCGTACACGCGTCGTTGTTCGGATAAACAAGCATTTTGCGGTTCTCTCTCTCTCTCTCTGTCTCTTTCTCTCCCCCACCCTGTCCCTCTCCTCCACTCTCCATGTGGGCCTTAAATGCAAAATGCACTTTGAATGTTTACACCTGTTTGCCTTTTTCTGGGAGACTCTGGCAAGGCGAAAGGGGAGAACCCTAGTCGAATGTGCTTTAGATCGATTCGAAAGACACATTGATTCCGCGAATCGATCCTTTCTTCTACAATTTGTTCGAAATTCTAATTTTCCTTCTCTATATAAACTATTGATTAAATGTGCTTCACTGTAATTCAAACAGTTAACAGATTTACAAGAATCATTTGTTTAATAGCGCCAAGGGATGCTGTAAATGGCTTTACCATTCATTGAATTATAATACTTTAGGATTCTGAGTCATTATTTTATTCACTTTTCAAATAAATTATATATTATGAGTAAGTAAAGTGTATTAGGTAGTAATTACCAAACCTTCACCTATCTGAAAATGACTCGCCCATTCTGTAACATGCATCTTTTTGTTTTAAACAGCTCATTAAAAGCGCTTAACCTCACGAGTGCTTCTATAATACAATATTCGAATCTTGGTTTTAGATTCAAATTTAAACCCGTCATTCATTACCAAATCGTTCGTTTGAACGTATATTATGGTTTAGACGTGTAAATTGCGTCTATTTTTAAGTTACAATTGAAATCTGAAGTACATTAAAATAAACCATATGTAAATAAAAAAGGTCAAATAATATGAAAACAGTCATACAAAGCCGAATAAAGGATTATAAATTTTGAGTAGTACAGTTTTCTTTTATGGAAAATAAAATTACAATGAAAGAAATATATAATCTTATTTTTCATATGAGATTATAACCTGATTTTGTTTATTATTCTATAACATACTGTCTGTAAAATTTAACTATGATGAGTTTTCTCGTAGACATAAGCGTGGTTTAAGGAAACGTCAAAACTGAAACTGTCGTGGCAGTACTCATCTGAAATTGCGAAATTTCCTAAGCCAAATGAAGTGCAGGAGTCGAGGAGAGCATGCTAAACGCGACATCGCGTGTCCTCTCCTCGAGTTTGCCGTTGATTTTCGAAAAGTCTCGCGCCGTTTCTCCCGCTCGCTCGCTCTTAAGCTGTCCCCTCGAACTCAGGAGGGGGGGCAAAAATAAGGTTGTAGCGAGTGGCAGAGCTGCACGACGGGCATCATCGCGTGAAACGCAACGCCGATATCGAATTTCGCGTGCGAGTCGCTTCTCTCGCGAAAAGTCAGGGACGCGGGCCACTGCCAGCGGAAAATTAAATGCGCCAAACGGACGAAGAGGGTTTAGTGCTGCTGAGGTGAATTGCCGTTTGAGAATCGTTTTTCAAGTCTTTTGACTTTTCTTTTTTGTTTTCTATTTACTTGTTAGTACTTTCAAATATTTAAGTAGTTTGGAAATTTAACAGATATGTATACACTTTTATATAGTTGTTCTAACAACTAGTCAGTATAGCATTTATCTAAAAAGTGAACAAAATTCGTTCCGATTGTCTAAAAAATATAAGATGCATAATTTATTTGAACACATTTAGTAAAGCAGGAAAAATTAATGACCAAACTTTCAATGCAACCGAAGAAGTTAATTCTTCAAAGTCATTCACCAGATGCCCACAAACGCCAAAGTCACTCCCAATACCTTAAGTATTTCCACGATAGTGAAAAAGCCTCGGCATTTCTCTTTCTCACACAATAACCCCCTCGTCGCCATAACTCTCCGTCCGCACTATCATTGTTACTCGTCGTCCATTCGACAGTCCAAGTTTAAGAGGCCTCTTTATACTCCGGTAATTGTCTCGTATACGCACTCTCACGTTTATGCACAAGCGCGCCGGGCTGCGTGGGTATCCCTGCTTTATTGCAGATCAATATATTTAACATTATTGGGGATCCTGAGAAACGCGCTGTCCCAGCTCTCGTCCCGAGTCGCGTTCGCGCGCATGTTGAGTTGTCGGAGTTACTTTACGGCCAAGCGAGCCGCGCGAAACGTTAGCGCGCTTTCTCTCTTTCTTCCTGCGTATACGTGTGTAAAATGGACGCAAGGGACAGACAGGCAAGTAGGGGAGAATTTAAAAGCGTTGTCCTACGGGCCGACTCTAATGGCCAATAGTTTCTAGGTAACACGCGATTATTTCGTAGAAACGATGAGCGCTTGAGCTCTTGCCGAGCGCCGGATTCATTGAGCTGAGAGCTATGGCTTACTTTGGCACATCGCGAGCTGCAATGCTAAGATTGGTTATGTATGTTCGAGGCTCGTTCTAAGATATGCTCATGCTTACAATGTTGGTTGTTATAGGTGCGCTTGTAAATTTAGGGTGGACACTCTGCGAGATTTGAGAGTGTAATGTGTTTTGCGGTTGTTAGGAATTTTGTCTTGTGCACTGTTGCGCATTGCTCATTTTAGTGGCGCTGCTATTGATTATATTGAGGGACGAATAAAGGATGATATTTTTGTACTCTAAATTGATATTTCTTTAATGTTTGGTTTTGTGGCTTGAAGCTCTTATCACCATCAATAGCTTTACTTTATTTAAAAAAAAAAAAGAAAAAAATAGCGATACATCCTTTTCGAACATCCATCAAACTTGAAGAACAATAAAAATTGTTTTTTACTCACTACTAAAAAAAAAAAAAAATTGTCTTTAAATTTCGAAAAAATTTTTGGAAATTATAATTACTTTCAAACCCCTTTCCTAAAGTTCCTCGTCGAAAATAGCCATTTTAGTGAACATACTTTCATACAGACTATATCTATTAAAAAAAAAATAGGCGGACAGCGATTGCAAACTAAGAAAGTTAAGTATGCGACTACACGCGAGCAGTACAGCCCTTAGCACGAGAAGCATACACATGTGTCTGCATCGAAATCAAGAAGAAGACCCGTTGAAATATTTTTCGTCTCCCCAAGAGCTGCTAGAAGAACAACTTACTCCGGGCTCTATGGCTCCAGAGGAAAATGACCGGCGCCACGCACGCGACTCTCTTGCGGTCACGCACTTCACTTGGATATTTCCTGCGTGCGGGTCCAGATGTTTTGTTAGAAGGCGTGGAAAAGCATCGCTCGGCAAAGTGGCTTTGCTTCTAGTTAGGAATCGCGCTCGCGCCTCGAGAGAAAGTTATTTTATTTGCGATCGAGGAGTAGAAGGTGAAGGTGTTGGGTTTCTCGAGGTGAGAAAAGGAGCTACATCGACGCGACTCTGTAAACAAAGTTGTAGCTCGGAGCTCTCGAGGTGGCGAATAATTTTCGGAGTACTTGGAAATTATGTAAGCGTTAATTCGATGCTCAACATTGTAGCTTTAGATAAGCGAGATTTATTTGGCCGATTAAACTATGTATCGGTGCGCGATGTCGCCTGTATTACTATAAATTTATTGAAAACATGAATTTATCAAGATGAATTTTTGTTTCCTTATTATGCTCGAGAAAAAAATATTTGCAATTTATCGCTTGACAATTTAAAGTCAGAGCAACAAAATGTCCATTAACTTGGCATTGAGAAAAATCGAAGCATGGCTATCACTGCGTACACACCGATCGACCGTTACAAATGAAACACTTACGCGGAAAATTAAACCGCTCGGGCGAGCTTTCGCAATTATTTTATCGATGCTTAATAGTGCGTAATTTACAGTATCATAAATTCCCTCGTAGCGCTCAAAGTACGTATATACTCTCGAAACATTCTATCTCCCGATGTTTCTCTGCCCGATAAAACTACGCACGTACACACTAGCCTCCACAGCAAAACGGGAAAAACCAGCCGGATTTTTCGCGAGCAGCTAGTTTTCCACGATTTCCAGACCGCTGAGCCTGTGCGCCTATACATATACGCCTATATGTAGATCGAGCCTTTCGAGCGATTCACCCGCGGGGGCCAAACGATAACAAAGGAGTATAGTTACAATCGACAATTAGCCTATAGCCATTCGCGTTGTAGCGGCGTACCTAAAAAAGAAGAAAAAAGAAGCGGCACGGCAAGCCCCTTGAGCGAGTTTCGTATTCGCTGGCCGTGGTTATACGAGGCGCAGGGGCTTTAAGATTCCAGAAAAAAGATCATCCTCCGCGCTGAGAAACGTAACAAGATGAGAGAGAGAAGTACTTTCTCCGTCTCCCTTGCTCTCGGTTTCGCGAGAGTAGCTGAGCGAGCTGGCGTACGTCTGCGATTGTCTATCTTGCTGATGTACGCACGAATGTGGGCCGATTCACGTCGAGTCTGTCGGTCAGCGCTTTCGAACGTGTAGTTCGGACTTGATTTAGAAGTGTAAAAGTATAGTTGTCATTTAAAATTAGACAGATTTTGCGTTAAATGACCATCGAGTATCTCTTTTGTATAAACTTTTGAGTAGATTAAAAAAATGTTCTTATGATCTAAATAGTATTTTATTTGAAATAGCGTAAATAAAGAAAATGACTTTCTGGCCTTACCAATTCACATGAAATCTACAAGAACATTCGAGCGTCAATAAATCGCAAAGCATTTGACCCGAGCAAAGCTTCAAAAATTCGAACTAGCAGTTCCGCAAGCGCGCATTAAAAACGAAAAAGCAAAAAGCATTTCGAGCTCTCATTCATAAATTATGCCTACCGAGAATTACGCTTTTTTATAAGCCGCGCAGAGCGCACACTTAACACATACAGAGTCTCGGCTGCAGTTGCAGGCACGCGCGTGCCCTTATCTACCGCGGGCGTCGCGCATTGCTCGTCCCGTCCTTTTACGGATCGTCCGAGTCCTGGCTCCGAAGAATATGTATATGTATATATACTTATAAACTCGCGTGCGCCGCCGAGGCCAGCACGCGCGCTCCGTGTTCCGTTAGCCCACGTATCTTATAAGCGCTATTAATATGTATGATTGGCCGCAATCACGCGCTCGCATGTGTATATATATGCAAGAGTAGGGGCGCGAAGTTAGGGCGGCAGTCGTCGGGAGGCAGGTGCATTCAGGAGGATCAAAGTATCGAGACGAAATTGGCTGTATGTACCTATATATGCCGGTGAACTTAGGGTTCGGCTGATTTCAAAGTCATTTACCACTGGATGCGAGGTGTTACGGTCAGGCAACGGTACTTACTTGCAAAGTAGAGTAAAGTGTAAAGTGGCGTGGAAAGGGCGAGACTTGCCTTCGGTTTGAAAAAATATCAATCGCTAAGTTAATTAGCATTGCAAATAATCGGGAGGCATAATGACTTTGAACTTTGGACGGAATTATTTTCGCGAGCAAGTTTATTCGGAAATTTGTTCCCCGGCGATTTATTTTCGAGGGATCGTGATTTAGTCTTGAAAATTCCGAGAAACATTTTCTCAATTTTAAATCGGTCTCGAGCGAGCGATACAGCTGCCGCTTCGCTCGCTTCTACGTACGTGCGGTTTATCTCGAATCAGTTTAAATGTACATATCCTAGAGCACTTAATAAATGCTAATTTTATCAATCAATCAATCAGGATCGCTCAGCACGCAAGCCGCGCTCGTTTCTCCTCGTCTCTCCTTTTTACGCTAATCTCATTGTTCGCTCTCGCATACAACTGTCTTCGTCAAAAACACCGTCATTTCATTCAATATCACTTCTATCAATTGCACACCTCAAATAACATATAATTACCCATTGCGCATTGTGTCCGCTGCGTCTACGCCTTACATTTAAAATTTCTTAACAAGGCCTGAAAAATAAAAATCACGAAATAAGCTTCCCTTTCTGCGCGCTCAAACCCCGCGAGTGAAAACAAGCATTTTCCGTCGTGGCAGCCGCGGAACAAACGTCCATTGCGCTCGCGTCTATCATCAAACTCGGACAGTCTGCTCTTCGGTCCACGCAGCAATTTACCAGCTCGATATGCGCGCGCGAGCGCTATAAAGAAGCCGAGAATCCCATTCCGATAGTGCGTAAAAAGGCTGCTCTCTGCGGACGATTTCGCGGATGCAAAAATCGCCTACGTCTCGGGCGCGCATTGTTTCAGCTGAGGCTATACAAAGGGGGGCATAACTGTAATCCGGGCCGCTGTGGAATCAAGCTGTACGGAGGCGCGCTCTCTACGGGATCGTAGCGCGGGCGTATATGTATATATGTATATACGCGAACGCAACTTGCGCCGCACGCTCTCGCTAATGGCAATCTGCGAAACATTACCGGCATTACCCTTTCTGCTGCTTCTTCTTCTTCTTATCCTTCTTCCTCGTTCTCTCTTGCTCTCTCGCTCTAGTGCTGCTTCTCATATCATACGCGTCTTAGCGCCAGGGGCTCCAGATTCTTGTTGCGCTATTCTTTTTTCGTGACTTTTACTACTTGCGTATGCGCACTATGCTCTGAGGCATGCTGCAGCAGAAAGGTGTGCAAAAATTCAAAAAAGAAAATAGAAAAGAGCTAGTAAGAAGAAAATAAATACAAGAATAATTCCTATGCCGCATATTCATTATTTATATTATCGTGCAGTAACATTATATCTTTAAAAATAAAAGAGACTGTGAAATTGCAGTTTCACAGATTAATAAGCAAATTTTTTTAAATCGAAAAAGAAGCTCCTTCTATAATTAAATCCAAACAATTTTATACAACATTAGTAATTAACATTACTACATTTAACATTAATACAAAAGAAAAGTATGACAAGGTTCGCGGGATAAATTTAAAATTCAAAAAGGGAAGAAAAATAAAAACAATGCACATCCAAGAAGAGCGTAAAGAAAAGCGAAGTAGGTGGAAGGAGCCAGAGAGCGCGAGAGAAGAGCATAACGATATATTACTTGCTTGGCTCGTGACACCTCACCTGCTGCTTCCTCGTGGGTGGATCGCTCTCCCCGGGCCCCCGGGGGCTTCCCTCTCTTTTCTCTTTCTCTCTCTTTCTCTCTCCTCCGCAACAAAGTGCAGCGCGGAACCGGTGCTCCGGAGACCGGCTGCTCCCACCGCCGCTAGAGAGTGCATCCTGCAGCGCGAACAATGAACAGAGAGAGAGAACCGGGAAATGGCCAAGCCGAAACTCGTAAACGCAAGTTACCATTGCTCACAGGACGAGATAGATGGCTATCTGCGTTTTCGACCATTTTACCAGAGCTCTCGATTTTTTTCTTTTTTAGCCGGTTCTTCCTTCCGTCTCTTTGGAGATTTAGAGAAAGTGGGAGTCGCGATTTTGATTGGGACGTTACTCAAGATCACATTCGTGTACGAGTTGTATGGTTAGCTAAAAACGCAGGGTAGTTGTTCAATTATTTGCAGAAAATAAAAGAAGTAGAGGTAAATAGTGGATTTTACCACCTGCTATACACCCAACAGATAGAAAACTGTAATAAACCAATAAATCAATGTCAATACATAAAGTACAAAGTTTCTTGTAATAAATTGCTAATAATGATAAATGTGAGAATCGAGAAGTGTCATTCGATATATTACAAAATGTGAATATTATACTTTAATACTTATTGTATTTCCACGTCTTTGTCTCCTTCAGAACATACAATTTATATTTCCGCGGCGAGAAACAACGTTAAAGTAAAAGACTTCTACAAACCATGTACTTAACTTTTATACTGCTCAAATTATTTTTCCAGTATTGTTCTCTATGAGGACTTTGAATAATAAAATATAAATCGTCGGCTGCATTCGCACGTAACCCCACGTTATCCTTACGTGTAAAATGCAAAGTAAACACTGCGAGCGCAGTTTCCTTTTGAAAACTACATTTTCCTCAATGGCCATCTGAATAAACGTTCTTTCATGCAATTCATAAAGACCGTTTGACCCTCGCAAGAAAAAAGAAAAACAATCTATCCTATTTTTTCCCAAGCCGAGGGCGCATGTACGTATCGCACCAATATAATCCATTGCTTTAACGGCGTCTCGCACATATAATGATATTAAAGTCATTTTAATTTTATCGTACCGTCCGCTATTTGCCATGGGCAATCTCGCGACTCCATCTACTCACAAGACGTCAGTACCTCAATTTATGCATCCAGAGACAAAATGCTCGCGCTTGCGCCGAGGAGAGGAGAGAGAGAGAAAAGCGCGAGCGCGCGTCGAGCTAGGGAAAAACAGATATATGCAGATAAGCGGGCGAGAGGTGAGGCCAGCCGAGAGTGAGTCACCTTCCCGCGCGGCGCGTCGTATATTATATATCCCCGGCGTCCGCCGATATAATATTATCTCAAATCGCCTATCGCGAACGACGACGCGACGCTCGAGGATGAATGACTGAATGCCGAGATATGGCCATTTTCTCCGCAAGCCCGAGCGCGCGCGCGACCTATGAGAACTGAGCGAGTCCGAGATTACAGGATTTCCCTGGCGCTGTGTGTAGAGCTGCACTGACTTTTTTTATTCCTCCTCCTCGGAGGTATACATAAGAGATGGCAGTTTCTATTGATGCCTCGGGTATGGAGAACGTTTGCATTATGCTCGCCGATTTCACTTTTAGGAATTGATCGGCCCCGATCGGCTGTGATAAAGATTTCTGCTGGAAATACTTGAGCTAATCAGAAGTATTTATGGAAATTCTGATGTCGAGTTTATCGTATTACTTCTTTTATCCCGGCATCGGAGCTCGATGCTCGCTAAGTTATAATATATTGACTTTCAATTTTTCATATGATAATTATAAAGTATTGTATATAAATCTCATTGAAATAAATTATAAAAATGAAGAAAGTTCACTATTATATTCTTTGAAGTAAATACTGCAAGTATTGGGTAAGTCAATGATGAATACGATATTTTTTACCGCGATACATTCCATTTATACAGCAGTTTGTTTTTTATCAAAAGATCACTAAAGAAAGCTCTTCATTAAATTTTTTAATCATCTATTTAAAAAGTTCTAAAATCTGCCGATATATATCAAGCACCAAGTGAAAACATCATCGATCCACTCTCACAACAACCTCATACCAAAGTCGCGCAATCTCAACACAACCTTCGCAAATCGATTCACGCAACCAGCCTCAGCATCTCCTCATTCACGCGTCCGGATTCCTCAGAAAACGAACGTCACCGCGACGGCGCCAGGCCGCGCATTATCGGCACGTAAACACAAACCGATCGATCGATCGCTCGCGCCTGCGCACACATTGTGAAGGTGTCGCGGGGTCAGCGCTAACCGCCGCGGGAAAGTAAAATCACGATAACAGCACGTTTTCTCGTCCCGTCATTGAGAGACTCGCGTCGTCGCTACATACACTCGCACAACTTGATCGTCCGCGGAAAAAGCAGCCTCGAATTATGTATGACCGGTAATAATTCAATCGATGCGGCCCAGGCGCCATTAGAAGCGCGCGCGCGCGCGCTCGCATCATTCGTCATGCTCGCGTGCGAACCGAGCGATGAAAATTACTTGGGACGATGTGCGCGAGCGCTCGACTATAGCGCAGCGCGAGCCGGGGATTTTAAAATATGATCGCTCACCGTTTGAAGGTTCTCAGGCTCTGAGCGTCTGGCTTTATTAAGTGGATCACTCGCTGGAGATACGGCGAGCGCAACAATCGCGGGTGGGTTTTCGGCTTTTTTATTCGAGCGCTTGACGCTTGTTTATGCGGCTGAGCGCTGGAATCGAGGGCAGCTGCCTGGAGAATGAGACGAGGTGCGCGGATCAGAAATGGAACGGGTTAGGAGAAATTAATTCAATATCTGGGTGTATCTTGTGCGTTTGAAGCTTGCATGCCGTAACTAATAAATTTCATAATGCGAGATTATTTAATGATAGAGAGGCGCGGAAAAATTATAATCCTTGGAGCGATTTTTATATTGGTAATTTGGCTTTACTTTATCCAGCAATTAATTTGCATTTTTCGTTTTATTAAACCGGTAAATTGACCTCGAAAACTACTTCTAATTAAGCATACTAATTAACATGTATTGATCTGATAGAAAGCAACTGTGGGAACAGATTTTCGAAAGTAAGTACTTAATCAACTGTTGTAAAAATAAACAAAGCTAGGATTGTAAATAAAATATAATTATATGATGATTCCTATATTAATTTGATTTAATTAATTTCGTCCGAAGAGCAATAGCTTATTAGATACTTAGAACTGATAAAGAAATGACTTATTCCGTAAAGAAAAAACAGAATAACCAAAAGTAAGATATATATTTCATTATCCATTAATAGAATCTCTCAGGTTCACTTAAAGTGATGACTT
>JAPYZA010003727.1:0-14586 GCA_030522685.1 Eupelmus azureus | reverse complement strand
GAGTGTTGTGAATCGTTTGATTTCAGATTGATAAAATAATTACATTTTTAAAGAATTCAGAGCTAAAACACTTATTTTCAAAATGAGTGTTTAAAACTTTAAAAATGAGCTTTTCCTAACATTCGCTTAATTGATCCAAAAAAGCTCTGTAAAAAGTCGCTGACTGTCAATCTGAAATCACTCTCTCAGAACAATCAATCAAACCGAATCGAAGCTACACTTCACCCTCAACCAAGCCTCACCATCCAACCCTCCTCAACCACCTCTCCTCAAGTGTAGCTCCGATCGGTCTTTAAAACCATCTCAACTCCAACAGCGATCCACGCAAACAAACGCCAAAGACCGCAAGCTCGCGCGCGATGTGCCACTGCAGCAGTAGTAAGCTCCCTACAGCTCAAGACAAACCGGCCTAATCTCAACGCAAAACTAATAACAAAAACCACACGCCTAAATCGCGTGAAAGTGAGTGCGTGAAAAGACTCTAAAAAGTCGAAGTACACAGAAGAAAGAAAGCAGCAGAAAGAGAAAAAATAGCGTCGGTGTGCGCGCGACGCACAGATGAGGCCGAGGGCAGCATCAGTTCAGTGGAGGACAGACGAGGGCCGAGGCAGGCTCTGACAGAGAAGGAGCTTGCAAGGAGACGAGCAGGAGGGAGGAGGAGGGGGAAGCGTTTTTTGAGAGTGTGAGAAGAGAGCGCGCGCGGCGACCGCCCAGTGCTTGCGATTACTCGATGGTTCGTTTTCTTTCATTTGATTTCATGATTTTTTGTTTTATGGGTTTTTCGGGTTTGTCTTCGCTTTGTTGACGGGGATACGGTTATGTTTGTGAATATTTTATATGGGAATTAGTTTGAAGTTGAGTGAACTCAGTCGTGCTTTAAGAAAACGCTGCTGAAGTAGATACAGGACAGGTCGGGTCCGACGGCAGGTTAGGCAAACTATCATACGTCTTTCTTAAACTGAAATTTTCTTTAAACCATTTCACGAAAACCAATCGGTACATTAGAAGGAAAAGGAAGAAAAATCATTTAAGCAGGAATCTTTCTTAAATTTACGAAGGAAGCGCTCGAACGGACAAAAGCAGCGACTCCGCTCCCCCCGTATAAATAACACCTCGGAGCTTTTTCTCGGCCGCAGAGAAGAAAGAGAGCTTTCTCCGGGCCCTCAGGTGCAGAGGCTCTTTGCGCGGCCGTATGCAACGCGCTTTATTTAGGTGGCACTTTTTAGGAACTGCCGAGCCGCGGTTATGTCAGCTCGCTCGTGAATTAAGTTTTTGTTGTGATAAACGGCTCGCCTATCTCTCGTTAGATGCTTTGGACGCGTGATTAACGCTCTTTTCGCGGACGCTTTTCGTTTTTATCGTATTTGAAAGATAAGAAAAATTTTAATTTTATTTTGATGTATGGAGTAATTTATTGCTGAGATTAGGGCTCTACTTTTTTTTTATGATAATTACTTAGTATTTTTTTATGCACACATTTGTAATATTTTAGAGGCTATTTTTGATTAATTAACAAAATATTTGATTTCTAATGAAATTTGTCTTTTAATTATCAAAAGTGAGAATCACCGCAATTACTATGAAATTCAAATAATTAAATAAAAAGAACTCAATTTGATACGTTTAACGTGATAACCGAGTAATAAGGCTTCGCCCATTTGTAAAATAAATTTCACGTGATAAAGGGTTACATAAATAATCGTCGACAATAAGCGGCTATCATAAAAGATACAAAGAGAGAGAAAAGGGCTTAAACTTTATACGTAGACTTGACCATTGATAAAAATCGTTTTTCCCTTTAACGACAAAAAGCGCGCTCCTTATCGGTGTGATATACTGAGTTAGTCCCGCCGTCGGCAAAGCTCCATTTAATTTTTTTGTATTTTTATTATTCAAAGGTATTTTTGCAAAATAGCGATAAAAAAGGATGATTTAGTAAAAGCACAGCAATGGGTTGAAAAAATCGTGCACTAAAATTATAATGAAAAAAAAATCATGTGCTTAGTCTCTTGCAATGTGTCTATGATACATAGGTACGCTCTTTATTTAAGTTGAAAACATATGTTATACAAATTAACGGTAATAAAGTTAGTTCAATGGACTTTCTAAATTTCATTTATCTTTAAATATTCTACGAAATTATTTTAATATATAAAATATCCAATCTAAATAAACGTTATAGATTTAATCAATCGTAACAAATGTTACTTAAAACATTATTTTAGTATTTCTGTGAGTCAATCAAATCAAATCTACATGAATAATACCAATAACATTTTATCCTAGCACTTATAATTTCACTCGACACATCTCCTAATCACCAATCACATCACAAAATAAACTCCTCACTAATCAAAAATTACCAACCAAAAAACCAAAAAAAATCCATAAAAAGAACAAGCACTCGAAACGCTCGCACTCAGCCCTCAGCCCTCAGCCATCAAAAGCCCCGAAATCGCAAAACAAATCCAGCCCCGAAAAGTCCAAGCCCCCTTTGCTCCGCATTAAAAGCCCGCAGGCCCTCGGCATGAATCAATCCCTCCTCCTCCTCCTCCTCCTCCTCCTCGTTCCCTCTCCCTTCCGGCGCAGACACTTCGGCATGGCCCGCGCGATATCGATCGCCCTATGCTCCACTCTCTCACTCTCTCTCTAACTCTCGCAAAAAGAAGAATCGGCGAACAGCAGCAGCAACGAGAGAAAGAGAGAAAAAGCCGAGAAGGAACAGCGACGAAATCTATCTGCTCGATCGACAAACACACGAGGCTCTCTCTCTCTCTCTCTTCGAGCACTCGAATACGGAAATATCTGCGCGCGAGGAGGGAGACCGGCGGCAGGCCTGACTCTGCTATTTCGAGTGCCACTCGCGGCGCGCGCGAGCGACGACGACGAGCGCGTTTTGTAATATCAGCCTGCCGCGCGCTGGTGCTGGCTTGTCACGCGGCTGCCGCTGCACCTACAGCGGGGCCTTAATTACGAGGGAATTAGGAGGAAGGTGGGAGGACGGATTTGGGCGGGTGGCTTTTTTCGAGATTGCTTTTTTTGGGCGTGGGGCGAGGGGGAAGTAGATGAAGTGGGGGATTAGTCAGACGTGGGTGGTTTGGATGGGCTGGGTGGTTGTTGGGATGGAATTTTGAATGTTGGATAGAGATATTTGATGGTTTAGGTGTATTTTTCTGATATTGTTGTGGTATGTCGTTACTAGATGTTATACAAATTTATTGGAAATAACAGTCTTGTTGCTGTTTGTTGAATGTTTTCTTTGGTTAATTTTATTTGAGTAATAAAATCATTGATACGTTGAGAGATTTAGTTTCGATTTTATGAGCATTTTAAATGAATATTTTGTGTTTACTGGACCGTGTGGAATTTTTTAAGTATTGGAATAATTGAAGGTTGATGATTATTCATTTTCACTAATTATATTGAACTGTCGATGCAAAATTGTAACCATTTGGAAAAGTAATATTCTGACAATTTAGAGATAATATAAGTTTTATTTTAAATATTTCTTGGCAACACTTCAGTAACACTGATAATTTATAGTTTATGCTCAAAATTTTTTACGGCTTTTATCAATGATTTTATAGTATTTATTGCACTATTTATTGCATTATTATGCAGTATTTATAACTCAATATTTACAGTATATTTAGTTGTTACATTTTAATACTGCAGTAATAACTACAGTTAAAACATTATTAAATGCTTTCACCTCAGTAAAACATTAAACTATAAAAGACTTAATTAATTTTCACTTCGATCCTACTTCACACGACAGCATTCTGAAACTTCCACTTTCGACACATTTCCATAAAAACCCAAAAATTCATTAACTTAACAATATCAATCGTCACAAACCTCGACAACCACGCTCATTTCCATCCCTTCATTTTCACCCTCGCAAAAAAGCAAAACTAAAAAAAAAGATCCCCGCTTATGAAAGAGCTACTTTCCAACCACAGTCCGCAAATTCTTATCCACACAAAATACCAGAAAGAAACCCCGCTGTTCAACCTCGTCGAGCCGGGAAAACGCGAGGCAATCGGCCGAATGGACGCTTCCCTCCGCGGTCCGTCGCGCCTTTTTAATTCCAGTGTCATTTTTTCCACCGCTAGAAAAGTAAAAAAAAAAAGAAAAACGGAAGAAGCGAGCTAAACGTTTTCGGCCCGCAGTTTTCCTTTTCGCTTAAATAAAAAAGGTAGAGACGAGTCGGCGGCTCGTCGCTGCCTCCCTATTGTTCGGCAGTTCTAACAAAAATGGCGAGCGCGCGCGGGGACGGGGTTAGTGTTAATGGCAGCGGGGTAAAATGAAATGGGGTGGTATAAGAAGTGAAGAAAAAAAAAAGAAGGGGGGGATGTAGAGAAAAGAGCGTTTGATTATTCTTTTCGCTTTTGGTTTTGCTTCGCAGGATGAGTTCCATCCGTTCATTGAGGCTCTCCTACCATTCGTGAAGTCGTTCTCGTACACGTGGTTCAACCTACAGGCGGCGAAGAGGCGCTACTACAAGAAGCACGAGAAGCGGATGAGCCTGGAAGAGGAGCGACAGTGCAAGGAGGAACTCCAGGTGAGTGAATCTCTTTACTTACCTGTTAACTGTCTGGCTTCATTTAGTCGGCGGTTTTCCGCGCTGGGATTCTCTAGCGGGTTAGGTTGCTCTTGAAAGTTGGAGAGTTTGAAAGTTTGACGATGACGAGGGGATGGTTCGTTGTTGCTCATTGTATATATTGTTAATTTTGATCGTGAATATTGTAGGGAGTTTAGTGTTAAATTGGAAATTAAGTATAGGGAGAAATTAATTATTTCGACGTGCTATAGTGAAATCGTTTGGTTTTAGAAAAATGATAGCTCATTGATAAATAGTTTTAGTCCCAATTATTGAATAGTATGTATCAGCTAATGATTAATTTTATCATAAGATTTTATTTCGTGTACATATTTTATGACAACGAAATATCAAATTAGTGTATATTAAAGTGTCAATCTAAAAAAATTATTCTAAATTTATTTGATAGTGTTTCGTCAAAATTTACACGCGAATTTTACTCTAAAATATTCAGAGAAATAAATGCCCCTCTCTGTTTTAATTTTATTAAATTTTTTTTCGCTCCCTGTGTACAAGAGTGATTAATGCTTTAATTTTCTCAATGGGTGGAAGTCTATCTGTTTTATCGCGGCAACCCTTTACCGTTCAATACTTACGTAACTGATTTCCATTTGCGAAATTGACATTAGGTTTTAAAGTAACAAATATCCTATATTTTTTATTAATAAATCATAAATAAATAAAATATGAACCAATCGAATTAATGTAATTTTGTACATGCAAAATTAAATGTTTTTATTATAAAATATTTGACTGTTAAGCGCTATATCACATTACATATATATACAACTTTTTAAAACGATCGACATCATGAAATAGTACGTAACGCACACATAAACTTTGAGACAATCTTTAACCACATTAAAAAAAGTAATTAATTTATCCATAAAAAAAAGAAAAACAAACTCATCACATCACCCCTCAAATCTCAAAGCAAAGCATTAACGCACCGAGAGTGCAAGTGTAGTCACCGATGCGGCAAAGGTTCGTGCGCGCGCGCGAGCGAAATTCGCTCTTAAGAGCAAAAAATAATGAGGTTCGGGAAACTATTTTTGGCGGCTAAGCGACCTCGTGACGTCCCTATCGCCTCGACAGTGGTTCTCTCGTTCTGATTTAAGCGCTCGCTCTCGCGCCGTGCCTGCAGCTCAAGCTAGAGCCGACGCCGAGCTAACGCTTCCCGAAGATCCATCAGCTGTCCCTATTAACGCTGGCCCATTAAGACGTCTACTCATTTTTTTTTGGACGCGATTAATAAGGCAGGCCAGCCGGGGTTTATTAAAATATTCGGGGAGCTGAGAGAGACAGAGAGAGCTGGTGACGTTTCGTAGGTGCGAGAGATGAGGTTTGTATAACAGGTGATGGCTGTTTTGAGCTGATTAAGCGTTGAGAGCTGAGTCGAGTTTATTTTTGTAATGGATGGCGAATTATAGTATTTTGAGTTGGGTTATGTAAGAGGAGGGTTGGGGTGAGGTGGTGTTGTTTTGGGCGGGGAAGGAAATTATGTAGGTTGAATTAAGAGGGTTTTGAGAGAGATGTGATTTTTATGGTTACATATTTTGACGGAAATGTGTTTTTAATTTTACAAGTAAAATCTTCAGTTCTAGGCATGGGTTTTATTTATAGAATTTAAAAAAATACATGTAAGCCGACAAGTCAAAACGTCATTTTTAAGTGTAGTCGTTCTTGAATTTGTAGATCCATTTTACTAATTGCAAAGAAATTAGATATCTTGACAACTGTAATCAGAATTTTTTCAATTTATTATTTTTTCATGTTGAATTTGCTTATTAAATTCACAGTACTAATCTTAGAAAATTCATTCAAAATAATCGATAATATTCTATTTTGTAACAAGACTTAATTAAGATACCCAATGGAAGAAGTAGGTAAATAATCTATTTTTACGTCCGGTATTGCCGTATTTTATATCGAGCATTACTATTGTTAGTTATATGTATATTAAGTTTTTTTAATCTCATTAATATCTTGCAAAATCTATGCTCGAGCCCTAGTCTTCTGATTGGAATAAAAGTAATTACATAACTATCGTTAATGTCTATTCTGTCATTAATAATAATTATAATAATAAAATCTAAATAACATAAAAAATCTTAAAATAAAAAAGTATATATTAAATTTTATTCCCATAATTAAAAAGTATATCCTTTAAATAAAATTTTCCCAACAAACTAAAACTAATAAAGCATATTCCGCTCGTTGAAAACATTCCGAAAAATCTCCCAGAAGCACATCCCTCATTTCATCGTGACCTCTCCACCCTCCGGCCTCATCCTCCTACACAGCCATAGGCTTTTTCGCTATGCAGACAAGTGCCTGGTCCTCCCCAGCCTATACAGCGCGTCTCTGCTCAATCGAGAAGAAGTAACAGACCAGAGGAGGCTCGCTCGCGGGGAGGGGAAAAAGAAGTCATTGACTTCCGGCTTCGCTGCGTTCGCGAGCTACAATTTTTCCCCTCTCTCCTCATCCGTATATGTATATATACACACTCCGATATATATATATATATATATATATATATTTATATATATACACACACATACATATATATGTATATAGATAGAAAAAGGGCACCGCGGCGCGTCCCGCTGGCTCCTCGCTCTCCCCTATATATACACCGCAATTCGCATTCTCCCGCGCCGGCCGATCAATATTTTAATCCCGCGATGCTGCAGTATTTAGCGGATGGACACACCAGCGCGCGCGGCGCTCCGCTCTAAAATCGATGCCCGGAGACGCGGCGCGTTTGATTTTTCAACTCTTTTTTTTTCTACTTTTTCGCGCTCAGCTCTGGCCAGAACTCGCGTCTTTTATCTGATTTACGCGGACTTGGGGTAGGGCTACGGCTGTGCACTTTATCGGAAAGCCGTTTATATTCTTGCGCGCGCGAGCCCGCGATGATTTAGAGATTAGGGCTGGGTAATTTATCGGCAGCGCCGGACGGCTCGAGCGCCCCTTTGAATTTTTCGCGGCCATTCGATTTGTATGGAAAGGCTTGCAATTGGATTTTACGCGTTTGGCTTTGTAGTGGGGTTTTTTTCTTTGAGTTGGTAATTGGAGGATAGTTTCAATTTGTATGTACGGCGATGGCAGGTGAATTTTTTTAGAGATTGGACCACGCACGATGACGAGACATAAATTTTTTTTTAGCTGAATTTTTTAGAAAATAATTTTTAATGTATCCATTTGGATAGATTAGAAGTGATAAATGTATTTACTAAAACCAAAAGTTTATAAATTTTACTATTTTTTAGTTACCTTTCATAGATTACAGTTCGTAGCTAATATGAATCTTAGATTTTAAAAGATCATTCGTTGCTAAATATTATGTAGAGATACTATTCAAGTTGTCAGTACTAACATAATTATTATAAAAATACCACCGTTTGGTTTTTTCCATACAACTCTAATTCTTTCTATTCTTGATTGATTAAAATATTCTAAATAGTTTTTCCCTTTGACCTTTTCCGAAATTTTGAAGAAATAATCTTACCTCAGGGCATTAGCAATATGTAGCAACACGTTTCATACGTTTACTCTAGCGCCTGCAACAACGATAAACATATTGTATACGTAAGGTATTACATAAATAAGATTAGATCTAATGATTTTCCACTAAAATTATATAACAGTTTACTACGATTTATTTACAGACAATTGATTTACTTTATACTCACGTGAAATATTAAGTATCTTTATTCGTAATAAATATTTAAAAAAAGAAGATGTAAATACCACAAATAGCTCCCATTAAAACCTTTTTTAAAACCCACTATCATTTTCTAATAAATTCATTCGCGAGCGCAAAAAATTTACCACCTTTCGCACATCAATACGCAATTTTCCAAACGAAAATCCCAGCCTCCGCTCTCTTTTTTTTTCGCCAATACCAGATCCGCCCACTGCCTCCCTCACTTTTTTCCCTCCTATTTTTATCCCTGCGCCCGCGATTTTCTCATTCTCTCGCTTCTCTCGATCGCTTCGCGTGTCGCGCGCGTGACTCCTGTGCTCGGATGCTCCGGGGGCTATGAAATCTGTCAATCGTCGCGCATCCGAGCCGGAACTAGCGAGCGCGCCAGTCGATCATGTGATTTGCACAGAGCTGAGGGAAGCGGAATAAAAAAAAACGAGGACGAGCGCGTTTTGCGCGTCCGGATTTTTTTTCCTGCAACGAGTGCAGTCCTTTGTTTGGAATTTTTCGAAAAATTTTGGTGGGTTTGAAAGTTGTTAATGTTACTTTTTGGATTGGTTGACGTTTGAGATTGGGCGTGAATAATTATTTAGAGAGAAGTTAAAAATTTGAATACTGATTATAATTTTTGATTTAAAGAATTTTTGAAAGTTTAGTAATAATGAAAGGCTTTTAGAATAAAATATGAGCTTACTTTAAATAATTTTATTTACTGAAAATGCCTTTCAAATTGATATTTTTAATTACATAATCATAAATAAAAATTGAGTGTAAATTTGGAAGGACATAATTGAAAAAGAATTAAACTCATTTCATTTTTGAGTTTTATTATTCCTAATTTACTTTGCTATACAATATGTATCATATAAAATTGTCTATAGAGGGAACAAGCCTATGTTTCGAGTTGGAAAAAGAGATTTTCTTTAAAAAACTTTTTTCCAATCCGAAACTTAGGTTTGTCCACTTAAATTTTTATATTTTCTTTAGACATAATTATTCTAAATTTCATTTATCTATTTAGTTTATTACTTTAAATATCAATATAAGAAAAATTGAAAATTATAAAATCTTTCTTTAAATCGCGCGTTAGATTTCTTATGGTAATTTTCTCAATTACTTTAAATTCCAAGTGGGAAAAATTTCAAGATGCTCCTTTTTGTGGAATACATTACCCGCAAAGCAATAAAGTTACAAGTTATTTGAAAATGCCGAAGTTGCAATGCAGCGCGAATTTGGCATCGACCATGAAAAACTGATTTTCGTTGTTTTCTTTAGGTACGCGCGTAAAACTTTATAAAATTCACATAAAGAATACTGCAATGAAATGCGTATCAATAGATACTGTATCTTTGCTCAATAAGTTCACAGTTTTAAAATTTTTTGTATAATTTTTAGCTTATATCAATTGTTTTTTCATCTAAAAAATTCTGAATAAAAGTAAACATGAGATCTCATTTAAGCTTTTCTATAAAGAGAAATAAGTACTTTTAGGTAACAGTTGAATTTTGATACTTATAATAACCTTTGCCTAATTATAGTAAATATTTTATATTCAACAATAATAGATAATAAATATAATATCCTTGTACTCTTCTAATTATTTAAAAAGTAATTTCACTATATTCTTTAACTTTAATTTCATCGTCTCAAAACCCGCAACACAAATTTAAACCACAAACAAACAATACAATCAACAACAAGACACCAAACCAACCTAAGCAAAGCCTCCTCCACTAAACTCCTAAAATTCAAACTAAACCCCCCAACTCATTAAAATTCCTCAACCCAGCGACCTCCAAAAAACAACTCGAGCTTTCCTCCCCCCCTCGAAAAAAAAGACAAAAACACGAGTAGACACAGAAGGAAGAAGGTACTCGGCAACGGAATAAGGGAGAGAACGAGTTATAGTGTAAAATCAGCATTTGTCTCCGCGGTAGGGGGGGGGGGGTGAGGCGGGAGGAGGGAAGTGGAAACGTGCCGCAGCGGCAGAGCAGTGCGCGGCGGCGGAGGCGAAATTTTCGGGCTTACTCGCCGGGGCGGCGAGTCGTCCTCGTCGTTCCCTTAATTTCAAGACAGGCCGTGCGGATGATATCGACTACTTTAATTCCGGCGCACGCCGACGAGCATAGTCGTTTCGCTGCCGCCGAATGAGAGTGAGAGAGAGAGAGGTTCGGAGAAATTTCAGGAAGAAAAATAGACAAGAATAAGAGAGAGAGAGAGAGAGAGAGAGAGAAAATAGGAGGATGCCATCTTTCTCCGTGCCTCTCTTTTATTTCGTTTCTCTCGCTCTGGTATGTGTCGGCCGTTGGAAAGTTTGGCGGAATATTTTTACTGCGGGAAAGGAAGGGGGGTCGAGTTGGACTACGCTCTGGTTGTTTTGTATTTACTTTTTTTCGGAACGATAAGGGATACTTGGAAAATCGTTTTGATTATTAAAGAGTAGAGTTTGATTCAAATTAACAATGTCGAATCAAACTCTTATAAAGAGAAGAAATATACTTTGAGTAATAATCATTAATACGTTATCAATTTTTTTAAATTAGATAATAGAAAATGACGAATATATATAACTGTTACATGATAAGAAAGAAAATGAATACTAGATTTTTTTAATGTTTATGTATTTTACCTTTAAGAAATTTGCTATTGTTGAATAAAAAATATTTCTATATGCAAATACATTGCAAGTTATAGATAAGCTTAAAAAAATAAAATATAGTATTTTTGTTTTTGTTTAAAAAATTTTTACCTTCAAATAACAAAAGCAATTTTTTATTCTAATGAACAGGAAGCATGATGCCAAATGAAAAATATTTATCTGATTGCAGAGTAAACTGATCAAATATTTAAAATTTTTGACAATTTTTTTTTTACGTTTATTGACAGATTTTTTATTGTGAAAATCATCTTGAAACTATTCTATCTACATTATTCGCATTTTGGCGTGTACCTGTAAATCGTTTAAATATGCTGTCAGTAACCATAATGTTGCCTGAATTAAATCTGATTAAATATAATATTAGACAAAAATACAAAGATCATTTAAAAAATAAAATAAAATATTTAACTAATTTTAAAGTTGATAGTACTTTTCACGTTTTATTTCATTTTTGAATGCTAAAGATTTAGCGAATTAAATTTTAAAATATGTCTACAAGCGGAAAAGACTGGAAAACTGTTGGTCGCACATAGTAGCCACTGGTCCGCAAAGGATTAGCAAAGTTACGAGGCGAGTTACACGGATAGTCCCTCCGTTGAGTGCACAGATAAGCAAATTCGAGCTTAATAAACACGTGATATTACAACAACTTTGTTAAATCCCGAAAACTTAATCCGTGTAGCAGTATTGTTACGTATTAACTAACTTTCATTATTTAATTAAATGCTTCACCCTATTTACACTTGAGCAATATTACAATATTGTTTTGAATATCTTTGTAATAAGATCGTCACAGAAATATTTACTTTTATTTTTATCATGTTTAAAACAATGATTTTAAAAGTTAAATTGAAAAATCTATTTAACTAACAGCAAAACTATTTTTTACGATTTAATTATTTTAACCTTTCATTTTTCTGAATGTTCGTGTAAAAAAAAAACTCATTTCATCCTCGTTTTTTCCTAGTTATTCTCTTTCATATTATCTTTTTGTTTTTCACGCTATCCATCTAAAATCTTTTCATCATCGCTCCTCATTACGGAGCGCAACTATACACACCTTTTTTTCTGTTTACCCTTGAAGTGAATGAGCACGTGTTAGTAGTCCTCAAATTTTTTATGATTTCAACATTCTTTTTCAAATACTCGTATTTCGAATGAAGAAGGCTTCCATTTAGTTTCTTTTTTTTTGTAATCCTAAGGTCTTTGTCTTTAAAAATAATACTGACAATAGAATGCAAATCAAGTTTTTCAAAAATATTCAAGACAATTATTTTCTATAAATTCGTGTTATTAACTTATTTTATTAAGACATTTTTAAAATTAATCATAAAACTATTGTATAAATTCTGTAAAAATTCTGTTATTTATTTACTTTTAAAAGCTCCTAACTCCCTTACACCCTTTGTTTATAAAACATAACAGTAGCTAACTAGTCGATCATTAACGAGCTCTAAACATAAATTTTCAACAAAAATTAACATATCAGCACATAGCGAAATTGCTTTCCTTCCTCTGCTCATCCCTTTTGCGTCCTTCTCCCAGCTCTTTCCTCTTCTTCCACTCTCTCTCTCCTTCTCTCTCTCTCTCTCTCTCTCTCTCTCCTCATCAGAGAGCATCCTAGCTCCTATCTCTTTCTCTATTTGCGTACAAAGTACACGCTCGCACGGATTCACACGTACTTAGCCAGCCAGCCGCACACACAGCCACAGACTCACCCCCCCCCCTATATCCTCTCTTTCGCAGCGCGCGAGAGTGCAGGTCAGTCCGTCTCTGTCTGCTCGCCGGCGTCGTCTCACCCACACTAGCAACCCTCCATGGCGGGGGGGGGGGGGGGGGGAGATAGAGAGAGGGCAGACACAGCAGCAGCAGCAGCAGCGGCGGCGGCAGACGTGTATCCCGCGCTTACACAGCCACGTACATACATACATACACATGCACACTGTGGCGCATACATAGCTCCGGTGGCGGCGGCAGCGTCGGCGTCGCGACGTCGGAGGCTGCGGCTACGCGGCGCCTACCGACCACCATCTATAATCTCTATGCGGATATCGATTTTGAGCCAGCCTGTATTTCCTAAATTTATGCAAACTAGCGCCCCGCGCTCTGCCTGCCGCTGCTTTTGCGCTGCGCTCGAGCGCTGTGTCTCTGTGGCGGCGAACGGACCGGCCTACACACACACATACACACACACACACACACACACACACACACACACTCGGCCCCATTCATCTAACGAACGCGAGCGCGCTGGGCTACTATCGCACCTCGACATCGTGCGAGCTTCTAGTCTGCGGCGCGTGGCTGCTGCAGCTGAGCTAGAAGCGCGTGGCAGGATATAGCCTGCAGGGAGAAAAATTAAGGGGGGTTAGTTGGTCAGGGGTATAGCTGGCAGGCTGGTTGTCGAGGCGATAATGGGCGGTCAGCTGGTGGTGGCGGAGAAATTTTGGGCTGATCGGGGCTTTGGTTGCTTTGGTCGTGGTGCAAATTTATTTGAGCGTTAAGTGGATTACGCGGTTGGGTTACTGAATTATAATGTCATTAAAATTTATAACGCTGGATTGAAAGTTTTAATGTCTGGGATTCTGTTTGAAGGATTTTTATCTTGAAAATAAAATGAGATAATGATTAGTTAACGTTAACGAAAGCTAGCAATTACTAGCAATTCTTTAACTTAATATATAAATAAAAATCCCGAACAAAGATAAATTTTCCGCGAAATCACTCAAACAAGAGCACCAGCCCAAACCCATCTAAGATCCCAGCGACCCGAAACTATTAGCCCCCATTGTTTAAAAACAAAAGAACGTCGCGAAAAACCCTCCCTCCCACACTCAACCCTTAAATTACGTTCGTCTCTCTTTCTCTCTATCTCTCCTCTCTTTCATTTTCTCCCCGCGCCGCTCTAACATCCCAGCCGTGCGAGAAAGAGAAAGAGACGGAAAAACGTTTCTCTCTCTTCCTCCGCTCTGCGAAAGTGCGCGAGGGATTATCGAGTTTCTCTCGCCGGCCACTACGTGTTTTGATTCACGATGCGCCGCGCCGGCGGCGGACCAGGGCCGCCGGCGCTGCTGCTCTTTTTAGATTTTTCGCCCCGCGTGCGGTATAACGTGTCTGCCGCCACTGGGCTCTCTGGGTAAGCTGGACGTGGCTGGGTCCGATCTAGTCTGCTGCTACGTGGAAGCTCGATTCTAGACGAGTTGGTTGGTTTTTGCTGGGTGGAGGATGTTGTAAAGTGATTGTTTATTGGAGGAGTTTGGAGGGGGGGGTGGATTGTGGGGGTGGGGTTGGATGTTGGGTTGTTGTGGTGGGGATGCGAGGCGATGAAATGAATTTTGATTTGGAAGTTGTTGAGTGAGTTGGTTTGTTTGTATTTGATAAGCAAGATGTGTTTAGAATGGCAATTGTTATAATATTTAAAATTGGAATTTTCTGAAAATTTATAACTGTATTATTTTGGTGTGTAGCGTGTAATATTATTTGCAAGCAAAATAAAAAGTTCACTTTATATAAATTTAGAGAGTTTTCAAGTCATGTTGAAAACCTCAACCGATTCAAAAACTTTTCAATAACAAACTTTTCTTTGAATATTTTGCATAAAAGAAATACATTGTC
>JAPYZA010003726.1:0-14586 GCA_030522685.1 Eupelmus azureus | reverse complement strand
TGTATCGGTGCGTACATTTATATATGCCATAAAAGTAAATTGGAAAATAAAGGCAGGAGCGCGCCGACAAGGAGAGCGTCGAGCCAGTCCCAGTGGGGCATCGATTTTCATAAAACCCTGAGAAGTGCAGTCTGTTACCAGACGATGAAAGCAGTCATGCGTAGTTTATTCCCCTAGGTCTTGCCTACGAAGATGGGAGCAAGATTTCCCGAATATTCCATCAAAATTGATGCCGACGTTGACGAGAAAAAAATATTCTATTTTTATCCCGCTGAGTGCGCCCCGCGCGATTATCTAGATTAGGTTGAAAATTATTCGAGTAATGTAACTCGATCAAATTTTATATAATTTTATGATAGAGGAAATTTTATTTAACTGGAGGAGCTTTTGCCTCTGCCCAGTAATTCATTTTATCAGTTTATGTAATAATATTAACTCAAAGTATTTTAAATTAAATCATTAATTTTAACGCTACTCCCGTTCTTAAACAAATCAGTTTACCGATTAATTTACAGTTAGAGAAGCAACTCTGAGCTAAGCGCTAAAAAAAGATTTTAGTATAAATTGGTCCAATAATTTTTTTTTTATACTAGCATAAAAAACGCACCTTTTTAAAAAAACGCACAAAATCCAACGTTTTAAATACTCCCCGAATCCTTTAGCTTTATTCGTCAATCCTTAATAGCCTTTAAAAGCTAGCTCTGATTTTAGCATATCAATTCACTAGCCATCGAGTTTCTCTGGAACGGCTTAATTAAATAAGTCAAAATTTTAGGAAAACTTCGACACGATTTTTCATGAAATTAACGGAAAGGATTTTTAAAAAGGTCAATAATTTTATTGTTGCCGTTGAATCATAAATTTTTTAACGATTCCAAATAATTTTTTTATATCGTTAATAAATAAATAAATAATAAAAATTATTTATTCTTTTAAAATTTTCTCTATTTTGTAAAAAAAAAAGTCAGAACCAGGATTCCAGAGATTATTACAAATAGGCAAATGTTCAAGATCTTGATTTTTGTTTGTCCTTTCAATGAATAAAATTGTTTTTCACATTAATATTAAAAAAGAAATTCATCAGACCAATTACACCAAGATCAGAATTCAACCCAGCCTCCCTCAACTCTTCTTCCTCACACAGACACTTCCGCAAAAGCACTTCCCGACTGGCCGTCGGCAAAATTTACTGGCCCTCAGACGCAGATTTGTCGATGAGAAAAAAGTAACTCTGCCCCTCCGAACTTCAATCCCGCGCGTATACACATGTTTTCCCGAAGCTCGGAGCACTCGCAAGAAAAGCTTCCTCCACATTTGGCCTATTATGCTGAAGGCTGCCAGGCCGATCCTCTTGATGGAGGATCCTGAAGTTTTTATGAAGGATCGAGGGGGTGGAAGAAGGAGAGGGAAACTATTTATAAATGGTCGCATTAATAAAGCAGCGGGGAAGAAAGTCTGAGTTATATAAGCGGCCAAGAGAGCCCGGCGAATGTGGCCGGACATTAATAAGGATTTTTGTTTCTTACTCGAGGGAAGGGGGTAGTGAATAATTGGCCTTGGCGTACTTTGCGCGGGGTTAGAAATAATGTCGCTTTTTTGATGAAGGATTGTTTAGTTTAAAATTTCGGATCGTACCAAAAACTAGCGCGCTGGTTGCTATTAAAACAGACATAATTCACGCTCCACAACCCGGAAACCTAACGCCTGAATATTTAAAACAAAGAGCAATAATTTCATCGTTCAGTATAGTACAACAACGATAAACTGCAACGATGAATTATTGAATAGCTCCCCAGACGAGAAGCCATCCTTATCATCCAACCCTGCGGCTTGTCGCTCGTTCAAATCCTGAATCATTAAGCGAGAGCCATATCAGTCCAGCAGCGCAATAAAGAAGCCCGGAAATACCCGAAATATTTGAACTTTAATATCGCGCCCACGCGCGGCATATCGAGAAAATATCGCTTTACACGTGGAGAGCTAGGCGAGAGAGAGAGGAAAAAAAAGAAACTCCCGCACGTATATACGCAGCGGACACGTATTCGCCAGGCATTCCTAGCATTCTACCGGGGCTCTGTCTGTCCGTTCGACGAAACAGGGTCTGAGAAGGGTCGATTTCGGTTTGCCGGCCCTGGAATCCGAGATTTCGTTCTGTGCTCCCTTGTCGAAGATGCACGAGGAGGTAGGAAGGTAAGGATGGGAGTTGCCGTGGTGGAATAATACGTAGGTCGAGGCTGGGTTTTTTTTTGCTTCGGGTGGAAGTTGAGGTGTCTGTGTAATTTTGCTTTGAGTGACTTTAAGGATAATTATATTTATTTTTTGTTAAATATAGAATTTTTTACTCCTTGAGCAATGTTTGATTTTAAGTGTGTATGATAATAAAAAGTACGTAAGGTAATATAAAAGCGCTCGAAAAATCAAGATTTATAGTTTGATGTTCTGTCTGAAAATATTTAGCGTAACACGGGTGAAAAAAATGATTTTAATCTCGTCTGAATTTTTCAATCTATAGCTTTACTTGGGCACAAACAACCGCACACTATTGAAATCGCTTTCTTGCACTTGTATAAAAAAATATTGGTTAATTAATTACAAATTTTAAAATCTTAAATAGTACATGTGAAATAAGGAATGTCTTTTTTGAACTTTCAGATTAATCATAAATTTTCTCCATTAAATCTTATTAGGGTTGATTTAAGTACTTCTTCCTCAATAAATTTTGAAAACTTTACAATCGCATTAAGAAAAAAGAAATAAAGCTCGCCATGCTTTTAAATCAAGAATAATTTAACATAAATTACTCGCAATTGTATTCAGTGAACAAGTACTTCTACAAAATTAAAAGTAAAATATTCGTAGCATAAGTCGTCCGAAAAAAAGTTTCTCCAATACGGAAATATTTGTAAACGAAATTTTAGCGATTCGATCTATCTGAAAATTTATAGCAGCGGCCTTTTGGAAATGCCAGATTCGAATCACTAATGAAATTAGAGTGTATATACATATATTAAAAACTAAGCTGTAAAAAATTTGGAAGGGTCATGAGTTTTAAAAACTGTAATATTCTAGAAATTTCAAATTTTTGTTTGTATAAACTCTTGTTGAATGTATGAATTAAAACTTCAATGATATTATGAGCAACTTCTTGAATTTTATTTGTCACAAATTCTATTATTACAAGAAAAAATGAAGAGGCATTTTGTTAGATGTATGTCTAAGTGATTTTTAACTCAAAAAAATCTGAAATAAATTTTTATTTAGATACTTCTTTTTGTATTTTTCAACTATTTTTAGTGGTTACTTAAATTATGTTTGAATGTCTTCTTTATCTTCTAATTAATTTCTAAAACCTGCGGCTTACCCATGATATATAGTGCTGCGAATAGATGCACACAAAGGTTAGATTCAAAGTTTCTTATTTACTATCACTAGGCGAAAGATTTTCATAAATAAAGCATATAACTTAAGAAAGAATTTATAATAGTGAAAGAAATAAAAATTAACAAAGTATACAGCTTTGTATAGTATTATCTAGACATGTATTTATTATGTAAATTCTGCAGTTTATAATTTACACTGATTTTAGAAAGTTGAATACACTTATCTAGGTTAATGAATTTATTAGCGCAACATGCGTAAGACAACTATAAAAGTTGTAACAGTATGTAAGAGTTTATATTTTTAAAAACAAATCTCCGATTAGATTAACTATAGTACTATTAACTATTATCTATTTACTATTGCTTATTTTTTAATCGGTATCTGAATATATTTAACTATTAGATAGTAAAATACAAGCTAATAAGATTTGTGAGTTAGGTTGTGTTATTGACACTGCGAAATTCTCTAAAATTCACAAAAGATTAACTTATCAGATTAACTTAAGCAGAGTAAACCATGTGAGTGCATACTTCACAAAACAATTTTCTTCGTAGATTCATAAAATAATTTAATTATGAGAATTATCAGTTTCAATTTATTTTCTCAAAAAAGATTTGACGCTTTTATACATTTTTTTATGTTTCAATATTTGACTACCAATTCGATAACAAAGAAAAAGATAGATATTGCATATCCAACACTTACAATAAGTATATACTTCCATGTTAATATTGTTTTTGATGTTAATATTTCATTCTTTTCTTCTTTTCTTTTCTTATGTGCTGATTTAATATTGTGTTTTTCTTTAAATTTCAATAACCGTTCTATTCCTATTTCATGGATCGTACGGATTGTATTATGAAATTTTTCAATATAGGGTGATGCTTTTTCAAACTTGTATAACCATCTATCGCAACCAAATTCGGGCTTAGCAAATTTAACTCTTTGTAATTGTTCATCAGTTACAAATGTTTCAAAATATTTTTCAGCCACTGGTATGAATACCATACAAATACAATTTTTACTAGTAATTAATCTTCTTAAACACATAGTCGAACCAGGGGCCGATGGTTTTGCTTTTTCTTTAATTTTTTTAATGTCAACATTATCTGTATTAAGACCTGGTATGAAAGTAGTAAGTACGAATATTTCCAGATTAGATTTATGAATATTTTCAAGGGTATCAAAGTTAATCTCATCTTTTGATAGTTGAATATCTAAAACGACAGAATAAAATTTAGTTGAATATAATGCAGATAGTAGAGCAATATTAAGAAGAAAAATTCGTCCAACTAAGTATCTAGAATAATTTTTTATCGGCATTCCTAAAAAAATTTGAATAATTTTGATTACTGACAAGTCTCCAATTTTAATTCCGAATGCTTGGATTGCATTAAATATCACTTTATAAACCAATAATATTACACAGATAAATGTAATAGTTTTAGCAGGAATTGCAAAATGATCCACGAATAAAATAGGTACAACAGCAAATCGTTTAATACAACTTGTTTCTGGATCCAATGTAAGAACTTCAAATGTTGCTGGTACAAAAAATATTGTAGCGGTTGCAGCCATATTCATTTCCCCAATTTGTAGTTTTTCATATTGTTCTGTAACTTGTTTCGTAAATGTCACATTTTTTGCTGCGTTTAATAGAATGATAGAAAAATTTAATTGTTTAAATATAAAAAAAGTAAAGTAACTTAAAGGACCTGTTACACTTAAGATATTCTCTTTTTCATTTTCTGTTGTTTCAACTAAAGGATTCGATTTTGTAACACCTAGTTTTATTGGATAACCATTCGCATCGTATAATTTATCCGGAAAAATCTGCTTTGATAAGTCGAATGTTTCTTCATTAATAACTTTGTGAAATGGATTATAGTGCCTGAGAATACAATTATTATGTAGAGCTGATATATTATTTGTGCAAATTTCCACAATAGAAAAGTCTAAATATTTATTTTTCCAAGTGTATTTGAATAACGCATTAAAATAATATTTACTTTTTAAATAATTACTATTAAAAATAAGTAAACATTTTGGTCTCGTTGATTTCGGTGACAATAATTTGAAAAAACCAACGAAATTTTTCAGACTGTCTATTTCATCTTCATTTGTATTATATTCAATTCTTTCATGAACAATAATGTTTATTGATGAAGATCTGGGATGTTGAAATATAGAAAAATTATCTTTAAAACGAGTCATAATTACAGAATCAATTTTTTTTATATTCATTAAGAACAATGGTACTTGACCAGTTAAATAATTAATGATGGTTTGTTGTTTAGATGTCAAAAATTGGTTTTCCGTAAATATAGTGACTACATACGGTTTTTCATTATTGATAATTTTTTGATGTATTATATTTAAGCAATTGATTGTTATAGCATTTGTTTTGCTGCCTTTGATGATATACAAAATCAAATTTATATATAGAATCAACATTATTGTTTATTTTATTAAAATACGTAAAATATTTTTTCTTTCACTTTGAAGGCGCTTACAAGACAAGTTTTAAAAAAGTTTTAAAAAATATTGATTCAGAAAAAAAATTAAATAAAATCAATAAAAATGCATAAGGATAAATGCTGTCATAAAAGAAATTTATCCTAGGTAGACGTTAATCTAATATTATGAAATATAAATACAAAACTACGTAAACACTTAAACCGTACGTAATTAAGTACTTTGAATGACAAAAATAACAAAAAGTTTTCTAAGTACAATATTTAACACGAAAAAACATAAGAAAAGAAAAGAAAGGAAAAAATATTAATTCAGCATTCAAGGGATCAAGTTATATTTAATTAAATTTACCAATAAAATCTATAAAGTATGTATTTTTGTAGTAGTATTTCGTGAAAAAAATTGGATTTCGCGCACGCTCGTATAAAAAAGCGTATGCTAAATCTCGCTTTGTGTATGTCGTATCAAAAAATATGGTTCTATACATGAGCGAGGAACTAGGAAGTGATTTCAACCTCGCGAGAAATTTTCACCCTCGCATCGCTCAGGCACAAACGTCCCCGCGAGGCTCAAATCACTTTCTCGCACTAGTATCGAAATATACTATTCTGGCATTAGTGTCGAAACGTGTACTATTCTTATACACTTGAGAATCATATCGTAATTACATAAGATTTTGGTATGATAATCATGATAATAACTTTCTGAAGTATCGTAGTTGTGGCTACCTTCGCGTTAGGTAGTTTATGCCAACGTGATTTGTAGAAAATTATTTGAAAAGTACCTTGCTGCTATGGAGGTTAGGTTCAGATCTTATTGAATAGAATACTGTGATGACATAATTTGAAGCCAAAAATAATCTGAGTAATTCTAGAGAGCTTTTAGGAAGTCTCTGTCAAATTTTTTATGAAAGATTAGTGTAAAGTTCTTGTGGGATTACTCGCAAGTTTTCCAGGAAGATTCTTCTAGTGTTCCTTAAATCTTTCCTGAGCTTTCTGAAAGATTTCATGATATATTCAAATATGTATAGTTTGAATCGTAAGCTTACGTGAATCTTCCGGAAAGATTCTTTCATTTAGCTTCCAGGAAGCTTGCTGGAAATGTACACTGGAATTTTTCTTGAATCTTTCTAGAAGCTTGTGAAAGTGTCGTTGCTATGTAGGATATTTTTTTTAAATTATATTTTTCGACTCTCCAATGGCCATGGAATCGATCTAAAATGTAAAATTGAAAATTTTCATTAATACAAAGCTTCTTTTTAAGAAAGTAATGATGAACTAAAAAAAATCAAGATCGTGACACTAATTTATTTACCATTATAATTCACTATAGAAGCATACTAAGAGAACTAAATTTCTTGATTTATATCGATTTTTTGAATCATGATAGTTTGAGATATATGTATAATGACGAGAAGAGTTATATGCTAAAATGGAGTCAGATGATTTTAAGCACATCGTGAAAGTTATGATCGATTTACGAAAAAATTCAGATGGTTGCCGGTAGTCAAATGCACTCATCGAGGGAAACAGGTTCGATCAATGGTGCTGGCGAGAATAGGCCACAATTTTAGAGGTTAATTTAAAAAGTAATTTTGAAAAATCGATAGATTTTCAAAAAAAATTCCATCGAGGAATTTTCACAGTTGATGATGGTCAACCTGCCGTGAATATTGACGTACTTGACACAGAAAGTAGGTTAAAGTATTGCGATAGAAAAGAGAGTAGGTGGGAAATTTGAATTTCAATCCGGTTTCGAGAAAATAGCGTTAAAGAATTTTCCAAGAAACTTAATTCGTAAAATAAGCAAAAAATACATTCAATTGACTGGATAGCGTATAAATTTTCGTTAAAATTTCAGTAAAATATACCGACAGTAAGACACAATAACCACCGCGTAATTTAATTTATTACGCGCATCACTATAATTTCCGCATACGCATAAATTCGATTGTGAGACCAATAATTGTTATTGCTCCATTATTTCTCATAAGTATCAAAATCACCCGACGCACTCGGCAAACTGTAAACACTAAAATAATTCACTATCCTCCCACCACCCCAATACCCCCCCCCCTCCAGCCATTAGCATTTCTCACGAAACCTCATCGATCGCACGAAATCAAATAAAAAATCGTGCCGCCCAATCGTCAACCATTTTCCCTACATCGCAAAAAATCTCACCGCTGGATAACCCAGTAATAAAAAAAAAAGGAAGCTTAGAAGCCGAGACTGGACGAGTCGTTTGTTTCCCCTCGCATTAAACGTCGCCGCGATGGAATTAACCGAGCGCAGGTCAATCGGCGACTTTATTGGGCGCGAACACACGACACGCCTGCGATACGTGGACGCATTCATTTTTTTTCCGGAAAATTCTCGCTCGTTAACGCCGGCTTAATCGAGCGAGTCTAATTGGCGATTTCGATTTTATATTGGTGGGGAAATAGGGAAAACGTAGTTTGAGAGCGGGTTTAGAGGATTTTTTGGGTTGATGAACTATATTGGTTGGGGCAAGTATTTTGGGATGGGAAATCGGTGGTGATTTGATAAAAAGGATTGCTTTATGTGTGAGAGCACGAGTATGAAAAACTGGCGTGTGATTGGACAGCAAAGTTTTATGCCGGTTTCTAGTTCACTTGAAAAAAAGGGCGGTTGGTCAGGGATGAGCTGTAAAAAAGTTGTTCCGATATCGGAAAATTCTTCCTGTGTTTCGGGTATATATATAAAGTAACGTTTCATTCGAATTAATAACGGAAGATCATAATTGGGTCGAAAAAAAGTTTTTTCTGCTGCAGAAATAGGAAAGAAGGGAAAAAATTCATCTCAAAGTTTTGAGACGTGAACTATTTACTGAATTTCTGATTAAAATGTTAAAATAAATAATTTTCACTAAGATTTTTAAATTTTACTAAAAAAGAAAAAACTTCCTAGATAAAAGATAAAACCCATAACGCGCGCAAATTAGACTTGTTCCCATTAGCGTAATTAGCCCGCGTATAATCCCCCTTATATTTAAAAATTAATAAATACAAAACATATTTAGTTAAACCCCGCCACCATTTCCCGCTCGCATGCTAATAAGCCATGCAAAAAAAAAATCATAACGAATGCACGTTAAAAGGCACCCGATATGAATCTTAATACATTTTCCAGCGCGCTTGGGCTAGGCTCGCGTGTGTGCATTTATATATCGATTGCCGCAGCTCTTTCTCTCTCTCTCTTTCTCCCTGCAATAGCTTTCAATAATAACCGCTCGCAGTCCCGGTAATTTTTCCAGCGTGATTTACTCTGCGGCCGCGTGCGAAACTTTACGAGTGAATCGTAATGCCACCCCCTTCCCCGTTTAACTCGCAAAAAAGAAATTTGTTAAGTTAATTCATCGGGCGATCGAGTATAACAATAACGCGAAATTTAATTTTCCCGCGCAAGCTCTCGAATTATGCGAAAAGAGCTGGCAGCGCGTGTATAAATTAAGGGGGGGGGGCGAACTGAAAATTCGTGTTTTCGAATCCTCGGCGATAAATCGAATAAATCCGACAAGAGTTAGCGAGGTGGATTCTGCGCGCGAATCCAGGTGTGTGCGTGGATTGGTGTATTCTGCTCCCCCCGCGGGAATCGATGTTCATTGACGCGATATTCGCGCGGCTGGATGTGAAACTCGCGGCGGCGATGCAAGAAGATCTGCTATGGCTGTGATTTAATTTTGCCACGCGGGCGGCGGGTATAATTTTATTTTTATGCAGTCGCGGGTGGGAATCTCGTTTTTGAATAATGCTACGATTTTTCTCGTCGGTTCTAGGTTTTTTGCGAAGGTTTCGGTAGAATGAAACATTAATTTTTATTATTGGCCATTTTGTACTTTAATCCGGCTTAAATTCTTACAATGATGATCAACCATCGCAAAATAAAAGTAAATCAACGCATAAGTTTAACGAATTTTCCCTAGTAGAAAATTAACCATATTCTGGCCAGAATTTCTGGTCAACAAATCTTAAAATGACACTTATCTAAAAGTTGTGGTAATGCTTTGAACAGAATTTTTAGATAAGCGCCATTTTAGTATTTGTTGACCAGAAATTTTGGCCAGAATATGGTTAATTTTCAAATTTCGCGCATAAAATCATCATACATCCACACAACCTACACCATCGCCCCACTTTTCACTTAAGATTCGAGGCGCGGCGCTTAGGAACAAAAGAAGAAAAAATCAAAAATGCAAAAGCAAACGCGCCACTTTATATTCCTACGCGTGCAAACACACAGCCCGCAAAGTGGAGCACAAGCCAGAGTAAAACGTCAGCTCGAATTGCGATCGAGTTAAAGAAATTACCGGAGGGATAATCAGCGCGAGGCGCCCGGCTAAATAAAGCGGCAAAGACTTTAGGCCGACTGTACGAAGAAAAGAAAGAAAAAAATACCCCAGGAGGCCGAGCTCAGGAGTTAATCATACTCTCGGCTGCGCAGCAAAGTCAACCTTTATATATCGAAACGCGGCCAAGATTATCGCCTCGAGCAAGCGCCGAGGAACGAGCTTGGTGGAGGGAAGAAAAAAAGGAGAACGCCGGCATAAGGTGGATATTGAAAGGCGGGCGGAAAGACGCGAGGTACGTTATAAATAAAACGAGGGCCGGCGCATTGCTGGATCCATAGAAAAAGTTTTGCTGTTTTCGTTTTCGAAAAAAGGGTAAATATTTTTCTGTTCTCGTTCGGCCGCCGGAGCCGTGAGTATATCGCGAATTGTGTCGATCTGACCGCGAGGTGTATACTCGTGTTCGGTAAACAAAGCGGGAACGGTTCGATTGAAAGAAAATAGTAGGTATAGTGGCTGGGTGTGTACCGGAAAAATTTGAGGGAATTATTTTATTTATAGTGAGAGTCGGGGAAAATAAATGATGGAAAAGCTTTTGGAGAATGAAAGCTGGCGATGCCGGCGTTCTTTTGGACGGTCGGAAAGCGCCGGAGTTTAGGATGATTAAAATTTCAAAAGGATCTAAAATTGGGTTAACGAAACGCAGGACGGCTAAACTATGAGCGGAAATATATATTGCAAAACTTTACTTCCGATGCGAAATGGGACTAAAATTGAACTAATTTGCAAGTTAAAAAAGTTGGTTTTCGGCGTTCCGGCTTTCTCGCGGCGTTAAAAAAAAAAGCTAGCCCCGAATTTTTTTCCGAAGCTTTAAATATGCAACGCGCTGGATTTGAAAGAAAGCTTGCGTGTTTGTACATAACAAATATTTGTGTTTTATGTAAATTTTTTTGGTAAAAAAGTTCTTTTATAGCTGAATATTTTATTCGTCGATCGATGCTATTTATATTTCTAAAGAAATTTTTGATTTCTAGAAATAATCACGATGTTATAGCCACTAATTTCAAATAATAATATAATTTTGATGTATATTAGTCAAAAGCTAAGTTATACGTAAATAGACCAAGGAATCAACAGCTACCGAGGCTAACTTTCCATCAATCAAAATTTAATCCACTACGTATACAATCTATACCCGTAAGCATAAAATACACCTTATGGATTAAACTTTGAAAGCACCCCGACATAAATAAATCTTCACATTCTGCAAATAAAAATTCATCCTCCACCATAAAAAGAAACTTCGCCACTCGAATCATTAAATCCACCTAAAATCCATCTCGGCCAAGACACTCTAAATCACGCGTGCGCCTGCATTCCAAATGAAACCGTTCCCCCTCGAGTCATAATTCCAAAAGTGTGTACTTTTTACTCGGCCATAAGAGCCTCCTTTTTATCTGGCGTTAAAAAAAAAAAAGAGGTAAAGTCGAGATAGAGCGGCATATAATTAGTCGGCTTTTCTTGAGAGCCCAGCTGGCTGGGAGCTCTTTGGCAAACTGATAAATTACAGAGCATTTTTTGCGCTTGAACTCTTCGCGCGCACTGCACGAGCATCCTTAATTAGTGCTCGAGGAACGAACTTATTAGCTAGAGAGAGAGCTTTCGTCTTTTATCAATGAGCTTCGGCCAGACTAGCGGCGGATCTGAAGTATATAACGATTTTTCCGATAACGTGTGTTGGAGAAAGAAGCCGGCGTCGAGGGGAGCCGCTCGATTGCCGGCTGGAGTGAGGCAATTTGCGAGTTACATTGATGGGCATTATTTTTTTTTGTTTACGAGGGAGAGTCGTTGGAGTGTATGATGAGATTTATGAAAGAGGATGATTTTTTATTTTTATGAATTTTGAGAATTTTATGAGGGTGGAGAATGTTTGGATGAAAAATTGGGCGCGCGGAGAGGAACTGCTTGCAAACATTGCTAATTATACTTTGCAGCCGGGGAAGTTCTTGTTTTTTTACGGAGGGCTTCGTTTGTTCTAGCGGCGTGTTTGTCAAAGTTGCGAAAAATTTTGTTAGCGCTGCAAAGAAAACAGTTGACCTACTTTTGACAAAGTAATCCGAAATATTTACCCGAGTTTACTTTCAGCTTAATTAGCTAATAAAAATTTTATAAATCTTGTAAGTTCTTCAAATAAAGGAAATAGAATTAAATTGTCCTTTAATTAATCACACCATAATAAATAAAAAAATCTCCGCCCTACTAGCCGATCAACTAGAATTCGAAAACGGCGAACTGACTCCAAAACGACTCGTCCAATCCTCCCAAACTCCCGGCAATTAAAATAATGGCCGATCAACGAACTAGCGCAACACGCGCAATCAACATCCTCCCTCACGAATCGCCCGTTCAAGGATAATAAAAGTCTCTCTCTCTCTCTGCCGCGAATTTTCAATTTTCGAAAACAAAGTTCCTACCCCGCGCACGCGAAGATCGCTTAATTTCCTTCGAGCTGCCGCTCTGCTCCACTTTTCGTCTTTTCACATCCCCACGCGCGCCACTCTAACTTTCGCCTCTCTCGGACCGAACGTTGAGCGATCGGGCGAATGAAAAAACCACGAAGGCAGGGCGAATCGAAGAAAAAGGAGCAATCGAACGGTATATAGAGGTATTCGCGCTTCTTTTCTTTCTCGCGTACTCGCCTTTTTTCGCCTTATTTATGTGGTTGTATATACGTTCGGGAGGTGGGGGAGGGTAGAGATCAGCTTTGTTACGATACGGATGAAGCTTGTGCGCGCTCGATTGATTGGCCCGGTGAAGCTGGGCGGGTTTGAAAGTTGAAAGTAATGTGGTAAATTTTATTTTGAGGTAGATTGTTTTCCAATGGTATTGAGACGTTGTAAGTACGTTTTTGAAAGCTAATGCAAGTATCAAATAAAACTATATAAAAGTAGTAAGATTTAATTTATTTTCGAAATAAAAAAAAATTGCATCTGTACAAAATCAGTGCTTAAAAAAAATGATTTACAAATGTTAAAATCGTTTAAAAGGGATGTCAATTTACTCCTTATCTACTCCCTCTCAGACCCACAACGAGCGCAGTTTTCCCGACTTTAATGATTTTATTCAGCCGTAATAACGCTGCCAATGCATATAATAACGCAAGGTCCTCAGCTAGATAAAAAGAAGAGTGGGCGCGCGGGAAAATAGGCAAAAAAAGCCGCAAGAAGAAAGAAAAGGAGCGCTCCTAGGGCGGTGTGTAAAAAAGAAAACAGGGAAACAAAGGCGAAGCCGAGAGAGAGGGAGAGAGAGAGAGAAGGTGGCTGGTAACAGGTGCGGTCGGGCCGAGGCAAACGAGCCGTCGTTTGTAACCGGGGTGCGCGCAAAAAGCACCTCCAAGACTCCCCGGCGCTCTGAATTCCATCCTAAAAAATAAACTAACGCCTGAGCAAAGTGTTGGCGAATAAAAAAAAAGAGAGCTGAGAGGAGCGATGAGGAAGGAGGGGAGAAATATTGTTACGGCAGAAACTTTTTTTTATCAGTTTTGGACATCTTGCGCCAAATTCCTTTGTCCTCTTCATTTATTCCTGTTTTTTTTTTATAAGAATTAGAGCACTGACTTCGTAAATTTTTTCTGATACCTATTGCACACCAAATAAAATCGACGCAAACGAACGTCGTTGTAATTGTGTCTATCACACGATGGTAAAATTGCAACAAAGCATAATAAGGCATATTAAAAATAATCAGCAATTGAAATTAAATTATTTGTTGTTTAAATTCCAAAATTTTTTTAATTCTGTTATTTATACCAATGTAAAGTTATTTTTGATAAACAATTAAATAAAAATGGTTATTTGGAAAATCGGAGTGTTTTGTTTAATTTCCTCAGTATTTTTAATAGCTTGTAAGGAATAAATATCGTCATATAGAGTTCAACGATCTCTCAAATTAAAATACTTGATGTGAATATTTAAATCTGTGCAAAAGCTCGCTCGAATTTGAATGACTTTGTTTCTTATTTTTTGTTTTGATATGAATTCTTGAATATTATTTCCTTTTAAAACTAAATAAACAAAATAACGTTTCTTTACTTTCATATTTGAAGTTTAATAATATTTGCCAGCAAAGCTAGCATTATGTTATTGATTGTGCAAACGACTAATTAAGGATGATTAATTGCTCAAACAACGTACGGGCGTGTTAAAATAATTTTTCTCCCCTGAAACTTCTCCAGCAAGCTCTCTAATTAAGAATAAAAGACATAAATCAATTGTACTTGCGACCAGGACGATGTCTGCCGCTAACTTAGAAATTTTGCGTGCTCTCGAGACTAATTTTATTATTTATTCATTCTTCGTGCCGTTGCTCGCTCCATTCTTAGGTTTTGATGAAATGTGCTAAATTTTAATTCGTAGCTGAACG